>CAUJRU010002882.1:0-62814 GCA_963277665.1 Viscum album | reverse complement strand
GGATTAATAAACTACTTTAATTATGATGAACCGAAGTAGGATTAATGTGACCATTTTCAGTTTCCTTGTCTATTATAAATTAAAAGGAATTTATTTAATATATTTCATAATTATGATGTGTTGTTTATAAATGAATAATGTTTTAAAAATGTTGTTTTATAAGACTTTCATGTTTCTATTTGTCTTTTACCAAGTGAATTTGTTTAATTAATGGTTCTTGATATTATTCATGAATATTTTAAATGATTAAATGTAAAATATAAATCAATGTAATGGATTATAATGGGACCTAAAGTGGTTTCATGTTGTTTAAATCCTCATGTAAGTAATGTTTGAGTTCCTCTTTGATTTTCCTTGGATTGAAAACATGATAATTTTACATAGGATTCCCTCTTTCCAAGAATGGAGTAAATGATATTCATTATACATTTTGAAATATGTTGATGTTACGTAGTGATAGGGTTGATTCTTGTAATTTTATAAGGGGATAGTCTGAGGTAGGTAGCACCATAGAGCTCAAATTCCTTACTTTTTCTCTCAGTTTTCTTTTTTTATGGTAGAGTTTAGTTGTTGTTTTCTATTTTAGGACTCTTAGTTTTTAAATGAACCCCTTGTAGGAATGGTAGGTCATTTGTTTGTTTTTTACTTTTTATGGACCTGAGCACTAATTAATGTTCAGTTTTAGTAGGTTAGACATTCTAAAGGCATGGTCAGCCGCTTCATAGTTCTTGTGAACCTATTTCTCTTTTCTTAAGAGACCCCATAGGTTATCGGTATGTTTTATAGTCATATGAGATAATATTATTTTTATCCAGTTTTCCTAATGGGGCATTTGATACTTGAATTCATATGGTTGACAATTTTATAGGATGTATCTATGATATTCTTTTTTTCTTCTACATATCTGTGTAGTATGAATTTATATATGTGGTACCCATCACTTTCCTTGATGTTTTGACAAACTAGATGAGTTCAGTAGAATTTTTCTGATTTGAGGTACTAAGTATTGTATCGATTCAAATCCATAGTAGAATGAACATAGAGCTTAAAGAAGTAATCATTATCTTATATATTGGGATTCCCTTCTATAGAATCGGGCATTTGGACACATCGGTCCATTTTGGTATTAGTTTTCATAATAAATTCATTAACATTGTGAGCATGACTCGGTGAAGTGTCTCTCATTCCATTAAGGTGAATCTAATGTATCCCACTTATGGGATTCTCATTTATCTCGTATTTTGACAACTATGACACTCCTATGGTTGGGTGTGTCGCATTGTTTATAGAGTTTAAGTATTTGTGATATCATGGAAGAAAAACATTTAAATGGTTGGATGTAATTATAAAATTTGAGAAAGAACATTGTTCTTTGATAGAATTCAGTGGTAAATATTAAATGATCATTGGATGCCTTGAATGGTTAAGGTTTATTATCGTTTGATAACTTATTGGATGTTTAATCCAAGATTCTTTCCAAGAGGGTGACTGGTAGGGGTTCGACTACCCCTCTTCTGGTTTTCACGGTTTCCTCTTATTGTACTCTTCTGAATGAAGCGAGCATGTCGCCTATCATTACATAATCTTCAATGCACTAAGTGAGCATCATTCATACACCACACTAAAGTATTAAAACTATTGGTGTTGATATGTAATCTATATCTAGTTTCACACCTGAAATGTGGTTTTATTATAGGTTTGGTTAGTCCTAAGTGAACCAGGTTTCCTATATTGGAATACCTTTTATGGACTCATAGACATCATCCATTTCCTTTCACTCAACTTCTAGGATGAATTCTATAGGGGCACAGTAAATGTTTTTATGTTGATGTATTCACATGTATAAGCATATCACGTGAAAATTTGGAGATCGGAATACCCTTGGATAATTCCTTGGACTCCAGATTAATGAATTTTTGGTTATCATGTACATGTTTTTGTGATCATAGGCGATGATTGAAGTGTGAAAATTCTAATGGGTTGGATCTAGGTTACCCATAGTTATTGATGAGGAATTAATGTTTAAATAAATACTTGATGATTTAATTAAGAAATATCACTAGAATTCGGGTATAGACTTTGGTGAATGTTCTTACTATAAATGTGAGATTTCATGATAGAAGGTATTGCAGTTCTATTTGGAATATGTTGATCGTCTAAGTTAGGTCTCTTGGAAAAGGTCAATTGGAGGTGTTTCGACCTATTTTACGTCTTTTTAGACGTTTTTATGTGATAGGAACCATTCTATATAATGATTTCAGGTTAATATGGGTGTGGTTTTAAAAGGGAAAGAAATGTACTTCATGGAAACCGTGCACTACACATTTGAGCTCGGTTGATTAGAATTGGACTATTTTATTGATTAAATTCTATGTTATGACCTCATGTGTAATTTTTCTAACCCTATTAAAGAAACCATGTTGGGATAATCATTAAAACTATTGGGGAATTCTTCATAAAAAATTCTCATGGTGGAGGGATACTGGATCAAAATTAGCCACCTTTAGTATTAAAACCTAAGGTGGGGAGAACCATTGCTCGTGTGTTAAATGAGATGATGATGTGATCATGTCTCAAACAAAATGAGCTTGAGTATGCTCTGGTTCTATGTTTTGTTTGGAAATCAGGCATTGGATTGTGTTTTAATGGATTATGTGATGTATGCTAAAGTTAAACTTGAAGGAGAAATGGGCGTTTAGAAATAAAACACAGTCATTTGAACGAGACTTCAAAACCCTTTTAGGTTATGTAATTTTTTCATTATTCTAAAAAGATTATAGGGGTGATAAATTATAAGGTGGGGAGGATATAGAAATGTAATATTTTGGAATAGACTAAAATCCAAATGAATTTTAACTTTTTCATTAAATGGATGGGCCATTTTTAAATCTCATTTTAAAAACATAATTCTAAGAGTTGGAGAACCTCAGTTAGTTTTTTTTACATGATTAAAGGCATGAGAGATCCCATGTGTGTATCATTACTTTTGAGGACATCTAGGGTTAGAAAATCAATGGTTTTGAGGTCTAAACATTGCATAGGTTTTTTCTAAAACTATGTGGTCCTCAGTACAAAAATTGGGCAGCTGTAGTAATGGAGAAGAAGTTCCACACACAGTTTGTCTATTGTTTCCAAAATTGTGCACTTAGCCCGTCTGCGTAGTTCCTCGTAGGCAGTAACAATGGACTATTCAGCACATGGTTGGTGAATGGTTAGGACAAACCATAATTCATGGCCATGCGAGGTGATTTTTTAGGAAATGCATTCTGCATGGTTGGTGTCGAGTTTGTCCAAACCGGGTGCCCAAATTGTGAAACCTCTATTTAAGGGTGAAATTAATAAAATTAACTTAATGAGTTTTATTTCCTTTTTTAATCTTCCTTTCTTCTCATCCTCCCACATGAGCTCTCATACAAGCCATTTTGGATTATCCTCTAATCTTAAGGTAGTATTTAAGGTTACTTCTCCATTTGTTGACAATTTATGTGTCATTAGTCTCTATGGATAAATGTCGGTATGATCCCAAGTCATCTCTAATATAATTATTGTTCTTCATTCCATATGCTTCCCCATTTTGGATTAATATCATTTCCCAATTTTCAGGTTGAAGGTACATTTCTCATAACTCTTCTAAACCAGATTGGATCAAAGATTGAGATTGGATGAGTAAGTCATCCTACGTATGAGGTATGTGATCTATGGATTTTTAATCGAGTTTACATAATTTTAAAAATATTCATGTTGCACCACACATTGACCCTTCTTTTTCATTGACATTAAATTATGTTCTTCATATCAAATTGATCTTTTCACCATGATATACATCTTCATTTTCTTTTTTGGTAAATTAGTGGATGTGAACCTTCATTATTGATACCACATAGGTGTGCCAGGTCTAATTTTACTTTTTAATTAAATGAAATAAATGTATATATTTCCATATAAGCATTATTCTTAGATCATAAATGGTTTTACCCCAACTATTAACTTTTATAATGATAATGGTGTCTCCTAAGTGCCTTGTTGAATTGTATATAATTGGATTTCCATGATGGATTATTTCTTTAAAATATTTCTATGATATGAATTGAATTTAGATTCCTGAGTATGAATCCCATAAATGATTAAGTTATTTTTTATAACAATTCAATTTTTTTATTAATACCCCTAAATGAGGTGAGTTGTATTCTAAATTATAAATTATATATTTCTGTTTTATATGTTTATTGTGTCTATTGATTTGATGATTACCCATGACTTTGTTCTTTCTTTATATTTTTCAATTTAACTACATGGTCTCCTAATTTTTCTTTTAACCATTTCACCTTCAAATATCATGGCTTGTATCACTCCTCCCTAAAGGTTTAATAGACAATATCCTCCTAATAAATTTAATTTATTCCTAAATGGAATTTTCTAGTTGGTATATTTCCTCATATTATCATGGAACCTATATACATGATACCTTGATCTTATTAAATTATAAAGTCATGTTAAATTAATTTAAAGGATTGAATTAAATATGATGGATAATTCATGATGATGGTTTCCCTCAAATGATATGATAGTTTTATATTAATATTTTTATATGAAATGAAATGTAATGTTTGGTAAGACCACATTGTTTAGTACATGATTCATTTGAATTGTTATAAATGGAACACCCTTGTTATATTTTGGTTATTAAATACAAATCATGATATGTATTGCCTCATGACCTGTATTATAAATGTAATGATGCCTTTATATGGTCCTAATGAATTTAAGGCATGAGAGGTATTTCCTCATGGATATTTACAATAAAATAATACGCCTTATAAATAGGTTGTGTCTGATGGTAATAGGTGTTAAACATAGGGGATAATCACACTCAATTACATTGGGTGTTTATTATTTCTTCTCATACCAGTGACACTATATGCGAGATAGGCTTCACGGTCCATGTTACATGATTTGAGTGTTTCCATGGAGGATCACTCACCATACTGAGTTTTATAGCATGAATTATCACAATCTATAGGGATGTGGGGAATACACCATATTTCTTGAGATTTTATGCTTTTTTATAATGGTAATGGATGTTTGAGTTACACATTTTTCTAGCAAGTAGTTCTTATTCAAGGTATATGGCCATTAGGAATCTCACACACTTGGTTCATATATGTGGATGAAATATATAAATATAATATTTATATATTATTACTATAAACATACAGTTACTAACTGGATCATCATTCCAAACATGACCCGAAGCAGGTAGAGTCGATCAGGTGTCCTATTAGAACATGAGTCGAGGAATGTTTATTTATTTATGTTAGTTATGTTTATTTATTCAAATTTCATGAAATACTTCACTTTAAACATAGACCTGATTTAGTAGTAGACTATGTGGGTGGGAACCTGTATGGAATATTATCTCACACCCTACTCAGGGAGCCATTGCACTAGGTTACCAGAGTGGAAATTATATTTGCAAGACCTTGGTCAATTTCTTATAATTTTTATCTTGTATATGATAGTTAAGAGCATAAGACCAAGCTATAGTGTAGAATTCTCATATAGATCACCCTTAGGTATTTTCATTCAGTTCTTTCCATTGTATATTTAATGTACTATATCAATATGTACTATATGTCTTTCAGTTTTGTTTATGTATCATCATTACGGGATGCATTCAAATGTTTTATATTGGTGTTTTCCATCTTTTGTATATAATTTTGTATTGTTATTTCGTTTTTTTATTTAATCATTACGATTTCTGCAGTTTTATTTTGGTTCATTTATGGATACACCATTGTGCTACTTTGATGTGAGGCTATAGTCACCCCATAGTCTACTCTATAGAACCTCACTATAACTCGACAGCCTCTAGAATACATGGAGGCGTGCTTGAGGACATGTGACTCACCAGTTTGGTGACCATCCTAGTTGTCAGTCGGGTCAGGACATTATATCTAAAAATTTGAGGAACTATTTTTCAGCTCCATTTTATTCTTGTGATCAGGTTCATCGTAATTTAAATCATTGTATCTTTAATAAATAGTACATATTAATAAATAATTTAGTTTATTTTAAATTTATATAATTTTTATTTTACACTGTAATTAAATATTTTCATATTTTATAGTTTCCTACTGATAAGAGAATGATTCCATTTTTTTGAAGGCATGGGAGACTTTCACATGATATTATTTCCATCAATTTTAACATAGCCTTCAATGGAGATCTATGAAAATAGAATCTTCACTAAAATTTAATTAGTTTTATAGGTCTTATTGACCTAATAATGTTCCTGATCAGACTATGTATGGAATATAAACATATTGGATATGATAAACATTGAAGATAAGATTAATTATATTTAATAGAGTTAGGGGATATAGGATTCCAAAAATAGTCTTCAATGTTATACATTTTGTATACATCAATGAAATTTGGTATGTAATTATATTTAATAAATGTATATTTATATTTAACACTAAATGGAATTTATCAATTTTATCATCATTTTATTAATCAAACCATTATAACATTTCATGTATACATGAATATGTAAAAATATAGTAGTACAAGACCTATTATCGGTTTCAGACTATGACATGTGGGGGTTCATATATTTTTAGTTTTATAAATCAATATAGAAATATTTTTAAATAATTTTCATTTATATTTATATTATTATAGAGGAAATGTGAGATGTAGATTTATCACTTGTGCGAGAGTTATGTAAACAAAAATGGAGGGGATAAGGTCTCTTGTGCCTTTCATTTTTAATATCATACTTTGATACAGATGATGATGAGTGATATTTAGAAATGATGGGTGATCCATATTGGTTGATGATAGACCTTGAGTAGTTAGTATGGAATTTTATTGATGATTTAATATGGATCAAATGGATTAGTTTTTTTCATCATTATCTACTACAGAGTATGAAGTAATGAAAAAAGATCAGGTAGAGGTTATACAGTGATTGAACGGAAAGAAGGAAGACAAATGAAATAGTATGATGAGAAGGAAAGGTAATATGAATAGTAGTGTTGACTGTATGAGCAGAAACATAAGGATATTCTTGACTATATACACCAAATTTCACATGGTTTAGGTATGGATTTCACTCCACCGATGAGACTAGATTCCCACCCCATCAAATAAATAATTATTTTTTTTTGTAACTTTTTATGTTGTATATTAGTTGTGATTTTATAATGATTTTTTTGGTTTGGTTTTCTTTTTATATTTCCTTTTATATTTTTATTTATTTATTTATGAATATATTGATATTATTATAGAAAATAATCATAGAGAATATTATTTAAATTTGAATAATTAATTCCCCATAAAAATAGTTCCAGGATAGAATCATGATTATATCACCAATAAGTATGAATTTTATTTTAAAATAAATAAAATATTTTTTCACAAATAATATCACTATAATGTTAATTTTAATGGAACATTTAAAATAAAAATATTTGTGATAAAAATTTACCCAACTTAATATTTTCAATGGATTTTCATCACAAAACAGTAATTTGTTTGTCCATTACATTAATATTCATTGAAGGAGTTCAATGTGTTCTAATTATAAAGTAATGCATCTATTATATGAGATATCACCCAATACATTAAATATGATTTACCCTATTAATTAAATTTATAGAATAATGGATGGTTATAGGATGGGTTTGATTGATCTTGTTGTGATGATCAACAATTTTATGAAATGATTTCTAATGATCTCCCCCCATATTATAGAATAATTCATCATGTGTATCGCAGATGCTATAATCCCTCTCAGTGCATGAGAATCCTCCTAATATGATCATGGATCTAAATTATGATGTATTCACACATATATAAGGATTCTACGGTTTTTATTTATTTAATTCAATAAAGTATATAATAATGAGTAAATTATATATTACTCATCACTAGAGGTACACTCATGTTCCTCAGTTTTCATGAGCATTAAGTAATATAAGATATATTAGTTATAGAATTGTATTATTCTTATATCAAGTTATTTTGATGATCCCTTAAAACCCATAAATGATATCAAATCCATATTATTTGATTTATCATCCATTTTCATTCAATTATTAATGAATATCATGTTTTATTGTGTAATGGGTTCCCCCACTGAAGATTTTTTTATATGATAGTGTACTATGGGATGTTATTCCTAAAAAATAAACCAATTTTTAAAAATAATCTCACATCATTACCTTAGGATATTCTTATGAGTAAATATTTTATTCACAAGTAATTGAAATTATGATAAGCAGTCAATATATTATGGAGTGAAAAGTGGGTTTACATAATAGGATATCATACACTGCACTCTCACTATAGAAAAAAAGAGAATAATGTTTCTTCTACATAACATTGAGTTGAGTGTAAACCTAATATCCATTGGTCTCCATTTATTTTTTTGACAATAAAAATAATTCGAGGTATGTTCCAACTTAAATAATTAATAGTTCCAATATAATGAGTGAGTCTATCATCAGTCTATAAATCAGATATTTGATAATTAATATCCATGCATTCTTTACGGACAATTATTTATTCTCATAAATATACCCCAATATATATCCAATCACCACTATTATTCCTTACAATAAAGACTTCCCCTACAGCCACCCCATTCTCTACATGCTCGTTATAACCCGCACACCTCCTTTATCTATCCCAGTCTTCTTTTGGGATCAACATTACATTGAGGCTCAATTCACTATCCAGTGGCAGTATAATTTAATATTAATTAAATATTATTATTTATTTAAATATTATTTTAGTTTTTAAATAACTTTTAAATGATAATTGTTAGTACTGTCAATATAATATTCTGTATGATAAAACTAAATATGAAATGTTCATATGTGAATCTTATCATTTGGAAATCAAAAAAGTGTTTATTTATATTTTAATTATAGTAATATATATGTTTAGTAAAAAAATTTATGAAATGTGAATATTTTTATTTGATGTTTATGTGATAAGTTTCATCATGGAGATAAATCCTTTTATTAATTTCTATGTGAAACTTTGTATGATTTATTTTTCTATTTCATTGACCTTGTTTTTTTAGATTTATGAGATTTAGAATAATTATTCAATATAGTTTGTGTATAGTAGGTTTATATATTATCAATTTAATTCTATATTTATTGAGTCTTCATGGGGAGAAGGACATGGGGTCAGACTACCCACTAACCTGAAGTCTTAAGGTTCATTCTAAAAAGGTGAGGGTTAGATATTTATCACTCAAGGATTACTCATGTACATATTGTAAATATATTATAACTATAGTATTTTATATTATATTTTCATGTACATTATTAGTGATATAAATTTGTATATATATAAATAGGTTTGAATTCTAATTTTTCATCACTAAAACCAACTTATGGGTTGTGTAAAGTGTTACACATTAATGTGGTGTGTAAACATTGATTTTGTGGATTTAATAGGGATTTAGATACTAAATTGTCATATTAATGAATGAATAAATGAAGAGAATAATATATAACAATATTTACATGGTGTGAATTGGGTTTAATATGCATGATATATATACTAAACTACAGATACTCTTAAAAACAACTTTAGAATATTATGTATCGTATTCCTTCTAAAAAGGTCATTGTAAATACCACGATCATTCAATTCATATGACCTTAATAGTTATGTGTCCATGAATTATCTTATATAAGAAATGAAATTAATAGTGGCCCAAACATTTAAGATACATTTTTTTATTTTGGTTACACCACCTAATAAACCATAATGGTTAGGATAAAAAAAGAATAATTTTGTGTAAATCCATATCATGTAATTGGATAAATTGTTTATATACTTATATATCCATGAATAATATATGAGATGATTTATAATTTTGTTTTCTACAAGATATAGTTATATATTATTAAGATGTTCAAACTTGTATAAGTCATGATGGAATATGGATATTGGATCACTGAACAGATATTCTGTATGAGGTCATAAATTTTAGTGACATTAATTTTATAAAACTTCCTCAATAAATATGTATAATAAAAGACACCCAACAATAAATATGTATTTATTATAGGTTATGGATTACTTGATGATATTTATATTCAGATCCATCATGTGTATGACCTATAGAAAATTTCAAGATTATTATCTATGGTTGAGAAGTGTTCTCAAAGTGAAGAATTATGAGCATCTGAACGTGAATGTTATAAATATCAATTCCAAAAATTCTGACTCATTGGTATTTTATAATTGGTGTGTATAACTAATTTTTTCTAATAAACATAGAAGTATAGAGATTAGAGAATTGAAAATGGGTGAGGAAGATCTTCAAGTCTGTAATGGAGACACATTTTCTTCATTAGAAGTTAATATTTATAATATAAGTCTATATAGTGGACTAGTTCTAAATTTGGATAACTATTATAATGTTCCCACTATAAACCTAAATTTTACTATCATATCATTTTTAGTAAAGATATTATTTTCATTCTCTACTAAAAATATAATTTTTTATAAATATAAGAATAAAAATTTTTATGGACTCAAGAATATGGTAAATAGTTATATATTATAAAAATGGTTAATCATATTTATAATATTTAAAATAAAAAGGTATGGGTTGATTCAAATACCACCCAACTTTTATATTGTCAACATAGATAGTTAAATGATAAATACACCCAATGAATCCATGAATATGGATTATTGGAACCATCCAAGTAAGAACCATATGAAATATAAGAATTATATATATTAGGAAACATGAATATAACACATTTTTGTGGAAAAGATGAAATAGTTAGTGGATTATAAGATATTATACATAATGACATATGTAAACCAGTGATTAATCAAACAAGTGGTGGTTTTGTGCACCAAATTACATTTAATGCTGAATTTAGTCAATATGGATATGTGTTTCAAATGAGACACATTTATGAAACTTCATAAAAGGTAATAAAGTATCAAAAAAATGTAAAAAATGATCTATGAAAAAAAAATTAATGATCCTTTGATTGGATTTTGGTAGTGAATACTTGAAAAATGAGTTCATTGATCATATGAGGTATTGTGGAACTATTTTAAAATTTAATCCACCTAAAACACCATAATTGAATAGTGTGTTTGGGAGGAGGAATCAAACATTTTTTGACATAGCTTGATCAATGATGATATAATATGAACATTCTATTTCATTATAGGGTCATTTCATAGAAAATTATATATTTATACTTAATTGGGTACCATTTAAATTAGTTATAAAGAAACTATATGTGATATAGTTTGGGAAATCACATTATATGTCTTTTATAGTGATTTGGGGATGTGAAGAATTTTTACATTGTTTTAATTATAATAAGAATGACTAAAATATGAAATATGATAAATTTTTGGATATCCAAATGAATCTATATGAAATTATTTCTATAATCTTACCAAATAAAAAAACATATATCCCGATGTGAAGTTTTTCTTTTGAAAGAATATATTAGTCAAGAAGATAGTGTGATTAAATTTGAACATAGAAAATATCAAGACTAAATAATAGGATGTTTTCTTGAGGGGAGGGTAAGGCAATCCCCCAAGTAGTTATAGAATAAGAAATGTCTCAAATTATATAATAACATTGAAGGTGTGGTGGTTTTTTTATATGGCACAACTGATATGTATTCCTCTTAGCTAATGATGATCATGTAATGGCCATGGGATATGAGCTGAGCACATGACATTAGTTTTTTATTTTAGTAAATGGTTAAAATAAATTTAATCTGAAATAGAATCCATTTACACTAACCATGTTTTAAACATAGTGGATGCACCTGAAGAGGTGAGGCATATAGGGTGAAAGATTATTTTCCAATAAAAATAGGCATGGAAGGTAATGTTTCTGCCCAAAACAAATGTCTAGATTAGAATTTTTACAAGGAAATAAATGGTTCTGGATGTCTAAAATATTTATCAACCATATCAATGATAAATTCCTTTCAGATATTTCTTACTATAACAAAAATTCTTAATTATGAGATTCATTTCATTGATGTCAAAATATCATTCCTTAACTAGGATTTTGTCAAGGGTGTGTATATTATATAACCTTACAGTTTTGAAATATAAAATAATACTTATAAGGTATAGAAGCTATAGTCGTATACTTAAGGATTGAAGAAAGCATCTTATAGTTGTAATATCCGGTTTGATGGTGCAATCAAATTTTTTTCTTTCATTAGGATTATCAATGATTTGAGTGTATACATGTGGGTTATTGGGAGTGTTGTAGTGATTATGTTATTTTATTTAGATGAAATAAAACTTATTTCAAATGATATACCTAATATTTAATTTATTAATATGTGTTTGGGTTAGTTCTATAAGATTAATGATAAGGGTAAATAATCCTACATATTAGGTTTGAAAATCTATATATATAAAAATTTGAGGCTTCATTCAATCATTTAAGAGACTGACATTGGTAAATTTTGAAATAATTTTTGCATGGAGAAATAAAGGAGGTGGTCTTTACAAGTGTTTCATGTTACTAAAAATAATAATATTCAAGAACCTTATAAGGATTTATAATGGTTTGATAGAATTTTCTAAACATCCACCATGAAATCTATCACGTGTTACATGTTTTTTACTTTTCCTATTTCCACCTATGATCTATGTATAAAATTTATATACCAATATAATATCAGTGAGTATCACTATATTTATAAAATAACATTTTGATAAATTTAATAGGGATTAATTATATATTCTTAAGAGGATGATATCTTTTCAAGGGATAAATAAAATGAATTTTATAATAAAATAAAGGTGATAGAAAATATCAATATGCTTTTTTGTTTTTCTTTTGTGGTGGATCTATTATTTTTAAATGTTCTAAATAATGCACTATAGTAGACTTGAAAATAGGGATAGAATATATAACTACATCAACTACTCTGAAGGTAGTTATTTCTATTTGGAAGTTAATTTCTAATGTAGTGGTGGTTAAAAGTATTGAGGGGGAAATCAAGGTTTACCATGTCAATAAAGGAGTTATTCCTTGGGATAAGAATCCTCAGTATCATTAAAGTACCAAAAAAACTCTTTCAAAAAACCGTCTTGTGTGAGAGATCATTTAGTGGGATGATGTTAGAATCGACTAGGTTTCTATGTATGAAAATACAGTGTATCCATTGATAGTACTATTATATAAAAATCCTAAGGTTTAAATAGATTATCTTCCATCCATTTCATTATTTTTAGATAATATATATTTTATCTAGGTTTTTTTTGGAACCATTACATGACTCATGGGCCTATAATACATGACCAGAAGACCCATAGACACAAGATCCTTACATATTTGAGTTCACTCCACCAAGATGGATTCATGTAGAGTTTCATTGTATATTATACCAAATATATTGATAAAATGGTTTCATAATTTATTATGTAATTATAATAATGGAAATATATATGTATTATTAATTCATATGTGTTGTAATTTATATCATATAAAAAATAGATTGATATTATCCCTCAAATAATGACATAGAGTTGGCTAGAATCAATGATCATCACAGAGTAGTATAGGATGTGATAAAAATTTAAGAGTAACATGGATGAAAATTTTACTTATTATAAAGGGTTGAATATTTGATTCAATGAATATAATAATAAGATAATAAAAATAGAGACTTTTTATTTTAACCAGTATAAAATTAACTTTTAATATTTTTTTAGTTTCATGTCAGGTTTTTATCCAACATAAATGAAGCTAATGTTTTATGTGTTATTTTTAGTAGTAGTTATATAATCCAATATTAAAATCATTATTTTTATAAAATATAAAGATATCGGTAATTTTTTATTTTGATAATTACTGTCAAAATCATATCTTTCTATAATTTCCATGTTAGTTATTTTCATTCTAATGTTCAAAGTGTCTTAATATTTTAAAAAATAATCCAATGAATCTTACTCTCTTGAAAGAAAATAAGTATAGAGAAAAAGTAAATTTACAAAAAAATAGAGAACATGAAAAAAAAAAAAATATTTCACGAAATAAAATTATTTTTGGTGGAATCCTTCAAAATTAATTTTCTAATTTTAATTTCCACTTAAGTAATGAACTCAAGTGATGTACTAAAATATGACTAGTAAGGAATTATAAAATCAAACTGATAAATATCATGTAGAATATTTATTTTTAAAATATAATCAGTAAAATTATTCATTTTCATAAAAATTCATAAAAAGGTTTCATGATGAAGTAATAATAAAACAACATGGTGAGGGTATAATGATAAATATCATGGTGAAATAATTAGAAAAAATATTTTATAGAAAAATATATGGATAAAATAGGGGTATATTAGAAAAAAAAAGGAGGGGGAATTCAATGTTTTATATTATACTTTGAAACATTTTATACCGATGTAATAAATTTCAACCATAAATTTAAAAACTTAAATTATTTTGGGTCAAAATTGAAACATCATTATCTGGTAAATAGTTGTTAAATCCCATGATGAATGTTATTTAACATCAGTTAATATATTAATCAATGTTAAAATCATTATAACATTTGCTATTATGTAACCAATATTAATACCCTGATTTGAATGAAATGTTTTCTACTAGTGTTGGGAAGACCCACCCAATATATCCCAAAGCCTTTCTTATATTGAAAGATATAAAAATTACTATATGAATAAAATAAATACTCATTACATGTGGTTGGTGAGAAACCTAACAATAGATCATTTATTCTCTGATACATTTCATTTACATGTAATTTTGATTTTCCTAATAACGGTGTGGTTGGGTATGTTTCTAATTCATTTCTTTAGTTGAAGCATGACCAAGATGGGATTTTTCCACTGATAGGATGAATAAATACTTTTATCCATTGATTTAATTAGAATAAAAGTATTCATGGACATTCTTATTTAATTAACCTTTGATGTGTTCAACTAGTTGAATGGGAGAGTTATGATGCACTCATTTGTTTGATGAATGAAAAGTTATATATTCAACAACTAAGTTAGTATATGTCATATAATCATGAAAAATGAGATTTTATATACATTATTAATATTATTCTATGTCTATTGTTCAATCTTGGTCAAGGGGAAATTAAATATTTATATATATAATTTATTTTATAAATCATGTGTTGGACATGTTCCTTGTTAAATATGAGTAAGTTTTATCGAGATCATAGAAAACCCATTAATAAATTTAGTAGAACTGACACATTTCTAGAAAATTATCTTTGATTATATATATGAAATACATTTATCAGAATGTTTTCAATGATACGAATTCCTGTATGGGTACACAGTTTTTCCTTCAAATAAGGATTATGTTTTAGAAAAGGGGTATATGGATAAATGAATAGAGTTTAATACAACAATATCAAAAAGGTGTTTTAGATGGATTCCAAATTAGATGTGAGGATTTTCAAAAATTATCTACATATATTAGTTTATGTGGTATATTTTTATATATTCACAAAATTTGTAAGCATCTGATAACCATATCTTATGGATATATAACTGCCAATATATCTTAAATGTAGATCCAAAGATTATATTAGTGACACCATTTCTATGTGTGCATATGATGCAACCTGACACTATTGCATACAACTTAAGGTGGGATTACTATATAGAACATAAACTTAAATTCATCAGGGTTTCATTAGTTTTAAACCAAAAATTTGTTTTAGTTTTTTCTTTCATGTTCATTCAAGGAGTTTCATGAGTTCTATAATGGGAAGTAATGCAGGATTGGGATTATATGGAACACAACATGTTTCATATGGATGGAGATCTACATTAAATTATAATTGTTGAGGATATCTATATAATTGGTGTGGTTCCTTAAGATTTCATGACCATTAGTTTCATGAATTTTTTGAGGATCTCATCCTTCCTATAACATCATTCATTATGTGTAGTGGAGGTTCCAACATCCCTCCCGGTGTGTTGGAATCCACATGATATGAATATGGATCCAAATTTATTTTTATTCCCATGTAGTAATACACTATATTTTTACTATTTTAGTGGTATCAATTAATTTTACAATGAAGAGTAAAAGATATATTAGTTGGAAAAAAAATCATTGCTCATGTTCTTTGGTTTTTATCCATGTTGAATCAATGATGTTTGATTAAGAAGACATGGGTTTTCTTATACTACAATGTTAATTTTATGATCCCATAAAAACCATCATGTTCATCCTAATATTATAATTTTAGATATTTTAACAAGATTTTACATGTAATTTTCTTCTTCTAGCATAAGCACTACATCGACTCCCTATAAGGGTTTTGGACAATTTTAATATTATATCATAAAAAAAAGAAAAATAATAAAATAAAATAATTTTATTATGAATAAATATCATCATATAAAACCATTAATAATATTATTTACTTTCATTTATACCGTGATAATATTTTTTCATATGAATTTTCACTTCTCTTACCTCATGCATGTATTAGATAACAATTTGGAAAATTATATTATTATAAAAATATAAAATAAAATAATACAAACCAATATTGTTGGTTTGTCATTATTTTTATATATTATGTTCATGATATCAAAATACACTTTACTATATATTATATTAAAGCCATCAATTTTTATTCTCTAATGTTGTGAATAATTTCATCCGCACTAAAAATGTTTTCATATTTATCTTTAATTAAAATTTAATTTAAATTAATTTAAAAATATAAATATAGGATAATTTTTGTGTAAATTCATGTTAAATATGTTCTATTATATTAAAAAAATTGTCATATTTATATCATTATTATTTCAAAATAAATAAGGTACTTATTAAAATATAATTTGGTAAATCTTCCACAAAAGAAAAACATGATTATAAAAATTCCACAAATTCACCCAAAAATAATTTCTATAATAAGAAACCAAAAATATCGTCCATTTTACCAAATTAATCTTTTAATAATGAAAAAAAATTATTAAAAAACTTATATTATATTGAAAACCATTTTATTTAACATAAAAACTATTTATTTTTCAATTGAAAAGTAATATTCTTATTTCAAATTTTATTATAATAATATATATTAATATAAATCCACTAAATTGACATTAATATACATTAATAAAATATACAATAATTGAATACTTTTTTAGATATAGAAAAATAAAAATCATGTTAAGTAAATATATGTAACCTTTAAAAAAATATAATCTAATTAATGACATAAACATACAAATTTTAAGTATGTAAATGGTATGAAATTGATTTTATAATATTTTTTATACATTATATTATAATATATACCTGTTTAAAAATATATAAATACAT
The DNA here is from genome assembly GCA_963277665.1 of Viscum album. Classification (NCBI taxonomy): domain Eukaryota; kingdom Viridiplantae; phylum Streptophyta; class Magnoliopsida; order Santalales; family Viscaceae; genus Viscum; species Viscum album. The sequence continues at coordinate 45,447 of CAUJRU010002882.1, read as the reverse complement.
ATTTTTTAATATTAATAAACTAGAAAAGTGATTTATTATTAAAAATAAATGGTTTCTCACATTCTCCACCCCATAAAGTAAATTTTCCCTTAAAAATTTAACTTCTAGAAAAAATAAGTGAAAAGATAACTAATTCATTTACATCAAGCATATAAATACTTAAGTTTATAACTTTCTGTTGAAGTTTTATTATATAAAACATTACTTCTGTAGTGAAAACTTATATTTTACCCATCTGAATCTAATAATTATTTAAAAATAAAAATAAAAATAAATTATTATTAAAATAATATATACCTTCACCAAAGTCCCCAATTTCTATTATTATGCTGGTCTCGATGAACAATGGTCAGTGAAGTGTGAAAAATTCATCAAGACATTTTCAAATTCCAATTTAGAGGGAGAAAGAGGAATTTTAAATCCATAAATTTCAAGAGATTCCCAAATTATTTAATCTTTAAAAGATTTAAATATAAATAAAATAAATTTTCAGTGTAAGTCATTATAAATTATACATATGGGGGAAGAAATATTTTTATGGTTTTCAAATGGTTTTAATGAATCCAACATCAATGGTAGAAATATAGAATTTCCTTCTAAATATAGAAAATAAGAAATATTAATGGTTTAGATGATAATATGTATTTATCTTTTAAAATAAAAAACAAATCAATTTTGAAAATAAATAATATATCTATAGTGGAGAAAAATAGTTAATAAAGAGGTGGGGAATAATTCCTATAAAAGTTGTTTTAGGAAAAAAAATCAATGATGGTTATTATGATATGATAATATATTTCCTCTAATAAAAAGGGAAATATAATTTGAGAAAGATAATTATATAATATATTAATGAAAAATTAACCTGGTAAAAGAATAAATATTATGATTGTAGAAAAATAGTAGTTTTCTATAAAACCCACATGAATTTGGAAACATATGGATCAAAATCCAAGGAAAGTTATAACAAGAAAGATAAATTGTAAATACCTTAAATAATTTAAATATTATGCTAAGATATATTAATGTAGTTTTCATTACACCGTATAAAATTTAATGGATGCCTAATATAAATCATTACTCTAGAAATTATAACAGTGAACAATAAACCCTTAAAATTTTCAAAATTTATATTATACCAATCATTATAAATGAAAAATATGGTAAATTAATGTAAATATATAGTAATGAAATTTAAAATACAATTGAATGAAATAATTGGATCTATTGAAATAAAATTAAATAAAAATATTTAGTGAACACAGTATAAGACCCAATAAAATTAGATTCAGTCAATAAAAACTACTTTGAACAACATATTATGTTAACTATAGATTTAAAAGAGATGAAAAGAGACCATTAATTCATCAAAATGAGTATAAACTATAAATTTATTAATTTATATATACTCAATTATATCTAATTATGAATATTATAGGGAGGTACATATGAACATTATTTCCCCAAATTTCAAATTAACTGGGATGAGATACCACTGATTAGTGATGAGGTTGTTGTTGTACATAGACTTGGTATTTTGAGGGAATCTCGAAATAAGGGAAACATTGGGGTAACATTTACATGGGAGGACCTTTATTCTAATAAATTATGCCATTGTGAGGAGGTATTTACAATGTGTACCCTGGGGAGTACTTTATCATTCTAATCCTAATTTACCATTGTGGTTAGTAACTCCTTTATAAATGAAATCTTCCTAATAGAGAGGACCTCCAAAAAATATACTCTAGGTAGGACCCCATATTTATTAGTATAGTTTCCCTTTGGGGTTCCTCCAATAATATTTATTGTTGGTGAGTTTATAAGGGAATATCTTCCTTGATTGTAAATATATTTAAAATGGGGAGGACAATAGAAATGGTTTCTTTAGGAGGACCTTCATGATATATCCATACATTATTGAGTTGAGGAACATGAAAACATGCGGTCTAAGGAGAACCATAGGAATTTTGGTGTCACCTAACCACATGGTGGACTTCTGTGGCTAAAAATATTTTTATTATATAGAATAGGTGGAACTTATTTATTGATATATTCAATGTCACATGGAGGTCCTTAGATATGGGTACACTATGGAGGAACTCAAAAGTCATTTATTAAGGTTGTATAGGGATGAAATCCACAAAAAATTCCCTATGGGGTTCTTCTAAATTTTTTTGTAACATTACTATGGGGAGAAATTATATAGCCATGAATTAATTTTCTTATTGAGTGGGAGTTTGAGGATGAAATAATTAGTTTTTGTCCCATCAATATTTGAGAATTCATAGCATGAATGGGTCTGTATGATCCTTTATCCATTATGGAGGTATTAAAATGAAGCTTAGGTATGTTAGAGTCCATATGTGTAGGGACCTATTCCATGTTTTTAACCTTGGATATCCTATGATGATACTTTCACTATATTATTTTAGTCAAGATACTGGGATAAGAATATCAATCATAATTAGCTATGTATAATGCTGGAAGAAAATTTCATTGGTAGATTCCATTTTTGGAAGATCCTTTTTTTAGGATATATCAAAGAAATATCATTGGTATTGATAAGAATAGGAATATAAACATTATCCTAGACATTAGAAACAAAATTACAATGGTGATCCATCCCCATGGGTATCGTGGTTTAGCTAATAATGGTTAGGGCCTCCAAGAAATCTCTCATAGAATATTCTTGAGGTTTTGGTGTTGTGTGACATTAGAAATGTCAATGAGTGATGATAGACAACCTGGAAATATTTAAAATAGTTCTATTTACATAGATTATTCCCCCAACACATCCATATGATATGGTAGATATGTGTTTCTATTCATTTGGTGTTGTCTCCTGAAGTGTTTGGTTATAGTAATTGAGACCACTTTCTTCCAATTATTATATGCTTCGTACAATATATTTCAGTACATTATGAATTGAAATACTTCATGGTCTACAAATAAGGTTGGAATGGGGATGAATAGTTTTTACTCCCCTACAAGGGAATCCATTACCTGATGTTGGAGGTGATGGTTTGTCAATAGTTAATGCAATGACTACTAAGTCACAAGTGTCATTAGAAAAAAGGCATATATCTAGGGAATTACCTGTTGAAGACTTTAATTTCAATAGTATATTTTCTATTTTCTATAGTAAGGATATGAAATTATATATTAGATAATATATTAGGTGATTAATCCATTGAGACTAAAAGGAAATCCTTAGAAGGAAAACCAAAAAATAGGGTACTTTTCAGTGCACCATCATAGAAAAATGCACATGATCCACTGATATTTTTCAAATGTAAAGGATTTCACATTGTGTTCCACATTATAAACACTCTATGTTTTCTAATGCATATATTTTTTACATTTTTAACTTTATTTCAAAGTGAAGGATTTCCTTGGGATGTTCCAACAAAAATTCTAATTTTCTAGTGAGGTTGATGTGATTTGAAATTTTCTTTCATGTAAGCTTCATATAGCCTAATATAGGACTATATTATATATTTAATATGTATTAATGAAGTCATTACCAAAAAATTAATATTGTCCTTGGTCAAGTGAGAATTAATTTAAACCATGAATCAATGTGAACATATATATGTATGAGTGTTTTTCTATATTATTCTTATTAATTGGTTACACTATGGTTTTAAGGAAATTAAACTGAGAACTCAAGAGTTTACAACCTTCTATAGAGGATTTCTGTGTTATGAAGTGAGGATTAATCCCATGAGAGGAGATTAATATGTATCTATGTAAAGAGAATTAAAATCCTTATAGTTTAGTGACCCTTAATGGGACATGTCTTACCTTTTATAGTAGTCTCACAAGGTCTAGCATTTTTCCTTTTAAGTTCATGCATCAATGACCAATGAGGTAGATTTTAATGTCATATGTCTAGTGTAACACCCCACACTTTTAAGTATGTATTTGCCATTAAAAAATAATTTGTGTTTGATGTCTTATGATACATGGAACACTAAAAAAATGAATAATTCCTTGTTTCAATATGGAATAATGTTACAATATAAAATAAAATACAATTCCAGATGAAAAAATGAAACATAATTATCACCATTACTACAAGAATCTGATGACAATTAAATAAAATACTATAAGGGTGGAATTATCATCATTATGATCAACCATGCAGATCATACCACTAAGGATAACTTTAGAAAGAATTCAAAACTTTGAAATATGACAACCCCCATGAATATGATATTAGATAATAGTATGAATGATGTTAAAGATATATGTAAGGTTAAATATGGATATGTAATATGTTAATTACTTATAGAGATGATTTTTATTTGGTCCTTGAACATATTGTCATTAGATATATGGATATTGAATATATTTCCATTGAATATAATTATATCGAATCTATATTTTATATTTTTTTATTTTTTAGTAACAAAAAAACGTTAATTTACATATAATAAAAAATTATGGAATTAAATAAATAGGTAATAATTAATTAAAATATATAATTATAAAAATATTTTATTTTTTAAATATAATTTTTTATTATTAATAAATGATTTTATATACTTATAAAATTCAAAGAATCATTCAAATGTCACATGATATATAAAATTTAATTATTGGAAGAAAAATATTTAACATTAATGGGATATGAATAAAATCATTGAATGTTAAAAATAGATATTTTCAATAAATTATTTGTTTGCAAGTGTCAAATAATTTTATATTAATGAAAATAATTGTTTGATTTTAATGGTTTATTCTAGTAAAATTAATTGTCTCTCTGTATAAAAAATATAAAAATGCTCATTCAATTTGCAATTCATATGAATTAATATTGACAATATTTAATGATTAGAAAAGCATTTTTCTATAAAAATATGATTATACATATTTTATATTTTCATTAAAAATTAATTTTTATCATATTTGAAAATAAAATAAGAATAATTTTTTATATATTTGGATTACTCACATATAAATTACATTGTTGGGATAATTTTAATTAAAAATAATAATAATTTACTAATGTAAAAAAATTGAGTTACCATGGTTAAGATAAAATGACGAAAAGGGTTAAAATTTTGTGGAAAAGTTATAAAATATCTAGGAACATATCTATAAATTCTTATTATTCATGTATTAATTATCTATATCAATTATTATTTCACTTTTTATATACATTCCATGTAAAATGACAACCTTAGATCATGACGAATAATTATTGTGGAAATGCCAATCAATACTCATGTAAAAATTATTGATCCTCTACACCTCCCAAACAAATAATTTTATATTTCTATCTATTTAATAAAGACCAAAATTTACTCATCAATAGACATATTACATGCTTCATACCCTCTAGTTTTAACAAATAGTTCTAAATCATTCATTCTGAAGAAACCCATTTTGAGAATGAGTTAATTCATTCGAGTGTGTATCTAGTTATTCGCCATGTTATTCAATTAATAATACATCTAAAATCTTCCAAAATATCTTTATACCTTATAATTATGTGTTATTAACATTATTATTTATATATATAAATGATATTTTCATTATATAACTCTAAAATTCTACTCAACCCTTTTTTATGAAATATTCTTCTATATGTCGATTAGACCACCGACATTTAAACATTTTTTCCAACACCAGATTTTTCATCATGTATTTGTAAAATCTAATTAATAATGTTAATATATGATATTAAATATTAATTTATATTTTTAAATTTGTGTTCATAATAGTGACACAAAAATTAATTGTCATTATAATGTAACTCAATGTTATTGAAAATTTACCTACAACATGCTCATTATAAATTATATTCTCACAAACCATACCCATAAAAACCATAAAAAACATGGAAATACATAAATAATTGGAACCAAATTATTAAAATTATATGAATAATCTGATAATGTTGAACGTTTTATAAAACAATCAAGATGGATATCACTATTATGGAACATGTGCAGACCAATCCAGACTACTTACATATTATGGTGAAAATAAAAAATAAATAATGAATACATATAAGATAATTGACTATAATTGATGATAATAAAACGTAATTTATATAAATAAATTTCTAAAATAAGAGATTCATATGATCATATTATTTATACCAGATGTTAAATCATCATCCCAAAATTCAGAAGTAGATTTAAGGGTTCTTTTTTATCATACTGTAAATTCGAGATTTTCTTTTTTTATATTCCAATTTAGATAATTTATTATACATTATATCTAGAAACCCATATATATTTTATCCTACCTTTATTTACTAGTATAAAATTATTATTTTCTTTTCTCCACCCTTCGGTTGATAATTTGGCCTAATAGATTCTTTCATGGTGATTCAATCTTATCTATTAATTTAAATTGATATTATTTTTACTCCATTAGCATGTTTTATAAATGGTTTTATATATTTCCTTATCCCAAATTATATAATTAATTTTTCCTATTTTTTATTAAATTTTAATTTCATTTAAAAACTATGAATGGAATATATTTTTACTTATTTTATATAGGTCTATTTATCTAAACATTTTAATGTGTTTTAATTAAGATGAATCAATTTCATCTTCTCAAAATTATTCAAAGAAATTTGAATTTAAGTGATCATTGTTTTTCTAAAATTATATTTAGATAAATTATTTATTTTATAATTAATGTTTTCATAACAGAAAGGATATTTATTAGTATATTGGAATATAATTTAGTAATGATCATGTAAATTGTATTCAATATATGTCAATATACATTAATTTTTCTTATGATGAAATGTTAATATTATCCAACAATATCATATAAATTATTTCTCTATATATCTTATAAACATGTATTGTTGAAATTTTCATAATACTCAATACATTCATAATAGATTAATATACTGTGATTGAATTATGAATGTTTTCATTTCCCTATGGTAAATGTATGTATGATATATCAAAATTTTATGGGTGGGAATTAAATATATATCCCACAAATTCATTGGTAAATATATATATATCTCCTAACATGACATATATTAGAATTGGGGGTAAACTCAATCAATTGTGTTTATGGGAATGGGAAGTGAACCCAATCCACTATGTTTTGGGACTATGTTTAGTGTGTTAGAAGGGTCTTGGTAGTGATTCTTGAAATATAAATTATTTTATATAATTATATATATTCTTGATTCTCATTAAATTTTTATATTTTATGCCACATTCCAATGTTATGTTTCCATAGAATAGGATAATTTCTAACTGATTTTATTTTTTAGGGCCTTATTTCATATTTTATATCGAGACCCTTATATCACAAGTCATTATTTATGATCTATGTTTTATTGGGTATTATTTCTATATGTTATGTATTTGTACCTTGAATATTTTTTGAAACCCACAACTTCATATTTTTATCACTTATGATCATTAATTAATATCTATTATGTTCAAATTCACTTATTTTTTTGGTACACCCTTGGTTATATTTCACCTAACCTGGTAAAGAAAAATAATATTATGTATGATATGTTTAGAAGGGTAGCATGTGTGAAGACTATTTATAAGAGATTTTGAATAATTTTTGTACAATAATTTGTTAATGTATCTATTCTTCAATAAACATAATCCTACGTATTCTAGGGTGCAATTTATTATAATATGAGAATAATTGTTCTATAAAATTATAAAATATGTATATATGGTGTGGTTGGTTTAATATCCTAAACATTATAATAATTAATAAGAATTTTTTATTAAAATTTAATAAATTAAAAAATATTGAAACAATATAAATCAAGTAAATTAATTTTTAAAAAATAGAAAAAACTAGTACCAAAAATTTTAAAGATATTGGGAAGTGATGTAATATTGTACTCAAAAGGACCATACTCAAAAAAGAAACGCACATATAAGAGGAAATTTTTTATAATATTTTTCGTTGAAAAATTATTCCATGTATTTATATGTTTTAATATAGGATAGTTATACCATTTATAACTTCGTATCATTCAATATATAATGGAATATAGTGGAATTTTCTGTGATGTGTGAGGCTCGGAATAGTATACCTTCTCTGCGAACTACAAAGTTTCATGAGATAATTAAGATATGGTAATGGGGGGAATCTTAACCTTTTTGTATGATTTCTTCTAGTAAATCCTCAAATATATGTTTTTGATTTCTGACATTATGCATTCCTAACTTTTCTTACATTATGATACCATTCATTAATTTATTTTCTTATCCACTTATGGATTATTCTATGAGACATCAGTTTTTATATGGTCCCATTTTATTGATTATTATATATTTTCTTCCATTTTATTATATCCCGTTTTGAGAAATTAAGATAAAACTATACTTGGGTTTCTCATTTCTAGTGGTAATAATGTGAAATACTACGTATGATCATCCCTGTTGATAACAATAATTAATAATGATTTGTATACAAATTTAATAATATTTCATGATGTAATGTAATATTTATTTATCTAGTCTCATGAGGACTACAGAAACATGATCTCGGTAATGTAACCCATTTATTTTGTTTACCATGCAATAAATAAGCCATAAACACTATGTGACTAGGTTTGGGGGCATTAGAGTTGGGCCAAATCATATTAGAATAATGTAGTTCCTTATAAAGTCATGCATCAAGGAATGATGATATGCATTTTATGTTCATGTATCATAGAACAATAATGTGACTTTTCGGTCATCCTACCAAGAAAATGGTCTCTATTAGTATAAGATCACATGAATATGGATTGGGGGAATTATAGTTATACAGTTATATATATAGGATCTTGGTGTCATTTAGATTAATTTCAAGCACCAATGATCAATTTAATGAAATTTAAAGTCATAAAGAATGGTCAAATTAGCAACATAGTCTTATAAATGGTTGGGGTATGACTTATTCTGATTTATAAATTCTTAGTTCATCCAATTTATTGATAGCTAAATAGGGGAAGTTTTGGTTTAAACTTACAAATTATTGGAACCCTAAGGAAATTATGGATCATTTGATAGGGTATGAGGATGGGATTATCAATAAGGGTGTGGTAGGGAATGACACCTATTAATAGGCTCACAGATGAGAGAAAAGTGGATGAGACTCTAAATGTTTAGTGTTTTGACCATTGATTTTAGTGGTCTAAGATGTCATTTGGATTAATTGATCATATGTATATGACATGGGATAATGTAATAGTGTTAAAGGGGATAATAAATCAAAATATAGATCCTTCAAGAAATAACTAAAAATTGGATAAATCATTCACCATAATAGACCATTGGGAAGTGGAAAAAATTACAATTGTTGAATTTTTTTATAATCCTCAAGTTCAATGTGAGTCGGTAGTGGTTGAAAATCATTTAGTATTTTAAATGAAGTTCATTACCTAATAAATAAATAGGAATCCCTCCATAGAAATATCATAAGAATTAGTTGACTACATAAGAATGTTTTAGAAAACCCTCCATAAAGGATATGTTGGAATACTTAAAAATATATATTATAAAAAATTAACTATCAAGATTATGTTTGGAGGAGGAATCATTAAATAGAATTTATTCTCTATCCTTCAAAGTCTCGATCTAGAATTTAGAATCTAGCTATGTGATTTCTTGAACATTTTTCCAAATTAAGTACTTCATAAAAAGTGTGATTTTTTTTTAAATTCAATGAAAAGGAAAAAAATTTACTTCCTCTATGCGGGTATTGGGAAAAACATTTGTATTTTTTGTGTGAAACCACTACCCAAATTTTGGTGGAATAGTTTCCATGAAGGCATGATTGGTAAAATTTATACACTCATAAAGGATCATCCAGGCCACCCATTTAATATTATAAATCTATTAATGATTATCCTGATATCCTTTAAGATTCAACCATGCTATAAGAATATTATAAAAAAATAATGGGATTTTTCTAAGACACCATAAATTATCAAATTTCCTCAAATGTGGATGATTTCCCCAAATTTAGTGATTTATTCATGGTAAAAAAATTTCCCCTTCAATATTGTTTTCATTCTTCCAAATTCTAGTTTTTAAATATTCATTAATGTTTTTAAATATTTTTTATAGTGTAAAAACATTGTAAAAGGGGTTTAAAAATAATAATCGATGTTTGTTACTGTTTTTATTATTAGATTTCATGAATTTTATGTTAATATTGTTTAAAATGTCATATCAATATTTTTATTAGCATTAAGGTTGATCATTATTATTATCATATCATTTATGTATAAATTTTTATATTTGGTTGGTGGGTGTTATATGAGTGTAATATTTTTATCATTATCATTATTATAATTCTTATTTTAGTTAAATTTTTTATTATCATGGTTTTATTTAGTAAAATAAGGGGAAATACCCACACCTAAAATTTGGTGTGGTGTGTGTAGGTGGTTGATTGTCATCCCAACCATTATCTCATCCTCCATATTATACCTCCATGAAATTTTAGAGATTGGAAACCATATTGTTTCCATCATATTAATTTTTTCTTGAATATTCCTCCAATTATTGGTTTTTAAAATCATCAAATATTCAATTTTTTGGTTTTATGGATTTTTGAAATGAATGTTTTTCAAAATAATATAGAAATTCCCCAAGAAAAATTAGTCTTTCATTGATAACTGATAGAGGATATAAATTATACTCTTACATAACTTTTATAATGATTTAACATTATTCTATATAAGTCTTATAAGATATCTTTGATTAAGGTTTATTTTTCACATATATTATGCGTTTAACGAATTGTAAAATTTATTTTTTAGGGTTTATTAGATTTTGAATATGAATGTTAAGGATTATTCATTTTTGTTTTCTTTTATATGTGAACATCCATGTTGTTGGTTCTATACTATTTCAATCCTTTGAAATATACATGTAATCCATTCATTTCTAATACTTTGATATCTCAAAAAATGGTATTAAATATTTAATTTTATTATTATAACAACTGAATTCCAGTGGATTCAATTTAATTATTCCTTATATAAACTTTATCAAATAAAGAAACACGTTTATATTGGTTTATAGGTCATTTCCATGGGTTTTCAATGGGTTTTTGATGTCTAGAACATTCAAATATTATATTTAGCATAAAAGTGACATCAATGGTTGACTCAAAAAAAATATTCTAAATGTTAAGGATATTGTATATTAAGGTAAAATTTTATATTTTTATTATTTTAATTTAATAATTTTTATCATTATATCCAATCCATATGTTAGTTTTATTTTTTAAATTTTTCTTTTAAGAGTAATTCAATGAAACATTTCATAAATAAATGTTTTTTTCATAAAATGTTGGGGGTTTAGATAGACTCTTGTTATTGTTCCTAAAGTATTTGAATAATTTTAATAGGTTGTTAATGTTATTTTTAGGGATTTATTATAAATTATTTTGATAAATAAGGGATTATTTGTTTTGAGACTAATTAGATATCTTGGATTTTTATTATCAATAGAAAACTGCATGATATGTATGTTGCATAAGATGGATGTTTATGTTTTTTTATACATAAATAGTTTGTTAATGTGTTCTAGTGATATTTATATAATCAGAGTTTTTGTGGAGATATATAGGTGATTTTATCTAGGTAATTATTTTTATATGTTTATAAACTTTATAAGATTTTATAGATTATAGTTATTACCCACACAAACACACACAGATATATATATATATATATATATTGTCTTAACTAGTCATCCCAAGATAGTGAGCACCATTTGGCCTCCCCAACCATGACTAGAGAATGTTATCTAGGTAAGTGGGTAATATCCCTTCCCTAGTATCACAATTTTTTATGCGTAGTTTAATTTAATAAACTTATAGCCTAATATATCATGATTTATTCCTTGAGGTTAATTTTTTAAAATGATAAGTGTGTGTGTGTTAAATGTTTTTATAAATGTAATTAGGGAGTTTTAAAAATTCATTGCATTGTTATTTAAGGTTTATAAATATTCATAGTTAATTAGTTTTTTTAAATGGTGTGTGTGTGTGTGAAAATCATGATCAGGATACCCTTTTAAACTTGTGCCCAACCTAAACTTTCCACATACCCAAAGGGTGTTACAAACCCCCATGGGTTGGAGAAAAGCATCCCGGCATAATATAACAACTAGAGGGAATTATTTCACCCAAACTAAAGCAACAAATGGAATATATATATATATATAACAAATTGAAATAGTTTAAAAGATATATATATTCTAAAATGAATGAATAAGGTGAAAATATTATAACTCAAAAGTAGTCAGAATGTCCCAAAAACTAGATCCAACATCAAAGGAATAATAAAATAGAAAATTTACCAATCCTTGTTATAGCATGGAAAAATTACCAGCATATCCCTAATAGGTATCTAGACTATGCTGGAAAAAACTCATTTTCTCATTGTGGTTCATTTCTGTTCCCTACATTGAAATACGTTCAATGGTCTACCAACCACTGAAGGAGTGCACATGGTGTAAGATAAATAGGCTCCATTGGCTCCCACTGAGGTGTTCTATCTAAAATCAATGTACAAAACTATAAACAATTCTTAGATATAAAAAATACAAGGCGTGATATATAGTTTACCATTTCTTATATCAAATTCATGGGAAAACATTTAATTTCCCCCTCTTCCACACTTCCATATATAAGTAGGAAAAATATTTCGAATCATTTCATTTAAATCTATAATTGAAATCATATCAATGAAAATAATGCATCACAAATGATATAAAATATGATATAGATCAGGATGAGGTAACATCATGAAAAAGATAACCAAAGGTGATGATATATGGATATTCACACCATAATCAATTACTACAAAAAAAATCAAGCCATTAGAACACATTCCTAAAGAGAATATGAACAACCCATGCATGATCCCCCCAATGATTTCAATATCAATTCCCTAGACTAACAGGTATAGGGATTCGAGGAATACATCATGAAGGAACCCGTAAAAAATATGTAGGTGATAGACCTAATCTTCACCTTCCACCTAAGATCCCAAATCTTACCTTATTCTCTATTTTCTAAACCATTTCTTCATATTCGTGGTTTGAAAACCATTAGATAAATCAATTTCAAAATTATTTGAAAAATATCATTTTCTCTTCCTAAAAAAGGGGTACCCATATTGTCCAAAAAAACCCATTTCAAACACAAAAATAATCCAATATATTATGAAATTTCATTTTTAAAAATATTTATCAAAACCAGAGGAATATAGTTGATCCAATATAGGATAGACATGGAAGCACCTACCTCAAACATGGGTAGAACATGTCTGCAATGGGATCCACTGACAAGGAAGAACACATAGACAAGGATAGAGGAATTATAATCAATCAACACATCCCAGAATTAATTCTATAAGAAAACATGTAGGGGAGAGGACATATCATAATATACCTCAAATAAACTCACATTCCTCGCCAAAAAACACAATGGTTAGCTTCCAGAGGATGATTACATAAATAAGTTGGTAGGATCAAGAGTAGTATTAGTATAAACTCGAATATCCAATAATGAAACACAATGGTGATACTGAAACATAGAAAATGATGAAGTTGAAGGATTACTCCACCATAGAAATGCACCCCAACTTCAATGAAGATTATTCACTGAACAAAATGATTAAGAAGGAATAGAGGTCTCCAAAATAATTGGGGATAGCTTATTGGTCGATAGGGAATAGGTCTATGTCCAAATGAAATAACATCACCCATATATGACACTAAAACAAAAATCATTATATTTACAATTTATTTAACTCATTTTCACCTCATGTAATCCAAAAAACCCAAAACCACGAAAAATTCATCACCTCCGGTAAAAAAAATCCATATTTTACCAATACACTTTGTGTATTATTTTTATAGTATATAAAACCTTCACACCTTGTATTTGTTCATGAAATCTTCCTATCACCCATTACACAACGTGTAAACACTTTACACTACATTTAATCTTCTCATGATGGTTAATATCTTCATGCTCTGAACTGAACTGAGAACATCTTCTTGGTGACCAATAAATGGGGTGTAAACATTACACAAACTATATCTATCCTATATAAAGTGAAAATAATTGTTTCTCTTTATCAAAACCAAACCAACTCTAGTGTTCTATGGTCTTGGTAAGAACTATGAAATCCATTAAAACATTTATACCCAAAATTTATTAATTTAAATAAACATACATGCCATAAAATTTGGTCATTTTTTCAGGAAATGTATCTCCATCAATAGGAGTCCCAAAATTCACCCAAAGAAAGTTATAATGGAAAATATATTATATAAATACCTAAAATATGGTAATGGGAAGTTACAAACTCCATAACATAAGACTTTCCCTACGGGGGAAGTGATGTGGAAGAATGATGTCTGGAAAAGAAGAGAGTCAAATGATACCTTGTCGATGACTCAATAGCCCCAGTCTTGTGGGAATGTAAATTTTTTCTCTATAACACTCTGAAAAAAAAAAGTCAACATACCATATAAGCCTTCACATGAAAGGCAATGATCTCCACTAGTTTATCCTCAACAAAAATGTATGTCTCAAACTTAATCACTACCCAAACCAAAATGTGAGAGGGATCCATATGATATTTCTTAATCTAAAATATGTGGAAAACATTATTAATACCCATTAACTCAACTAAAGATTCCAACCGATAAGAAACCTTCCCATTCCAGTTAATGATCTCAAAAGTTACAATATATCTCGGATCCAACAATCCCTATTTACCAAGCTGATGGTGACCCAACCTAGGAGAAAATTTATATAAAACCCATACAGCTATGGAATAATCTATGGGATGATGTGGTTGATCCTCATAATATTTCAATCAAATCTCATATGTAACCATATACTGACATATTTCATGAATCCTAACGAACATCTTCTGAATGAGACTTGGTTCGACCAAAGAGGCCTTAACAACCTCTTTCCAACAAAGAGGTGATTTTCACAGATGATAATAGAAATACTCAAAGGAATCCATTCTGATTGAAAAATAATAAAATTTGATACAATGAAACTCATCCAGTCCAAGATGGATGACCCATTATTCACCAAAATCTAAGATGTAAGCCTATATAATTCCATCCAAGATCTGAATAGAACACACCATCAAGCCATCTATTTATGGATGATATTTTTTACTCAACCTGACATAAGTTAACATCACCTCATGAATAATTCAATAGAATCTCAAAGTAAACCTAGGATCCCACTCTGAAAAAATTGAATAAGGAACATTATGAAATATTATAATCTCTAGTACATATAGATTATTATGATCCTAAACATTTATGTTGTCCATAAACATAATGAAGTGAGAAAACTTTGTCAATTGATCAATGACCAAAAAGAAATAATTTATTTATCAAGGAGACTGTGGTAATACAAAAATAAATATATAGACATGTTTTCCCATTTCCAAATTGGCACCAAAATAGGATAATGAAAACAAGTGGGTTTCGGGAACTCTACCTTTATCAGTTGTCAGTTGTAATAGAGGGATACACAATCTGTTATTTCATGCTTTATACCCCACCAAAAGAATCTACATCTCATGTCATAGTACATATTATTAGTTCATAGAAAAATATTCCAATAATAAATACTATATCCAAACAAGAATTACCTATATATAGATACTGGGATGAAAAAATGATCTCTGAAAAGGAGAATACCATCTGATGAGAGGAACCATCTATAAAGGGTCTTCCCCCCATAAATGGTTTCTCAAAAAACTATAAACTCATCATCATATAGATGAATCTAAAAAATAGACCAAATAAGATATTTTGATAATTCAAAATATTCTAAAACATACCTCAAACAGCCCCCTAAGAATCCAAGAAAAATAGAGTGAAATTTCCCATAAATTTCCACTGTACCATCGATTCCTGAATAGCCTATGATGGTACATTCCAACTAAGAGAATCGGCAATGATGTTCCTATAAGTCCCCGACTGCAAACATTACATAATCTTGAATTATTTCAATAATTCACATTGAGGATGTTTTCAGGTTTATAGTTTTAGAGAATTATATCATAAATCATTCATTACATTCCACATTTAAAAAAGGTCATTACATCAAAGATAGTATTCATTTTTTTCCATCAAAGGAAAAAAAATTAAAATAAAACATGGTTTCTTTCTTGACACTTCCTCGACACTATCATCACATCATGTACTTTTCCCTTGACCTGTGAAAAAAATTTCAAAAACTTGGGATGAGTATAAAAATCTCAGTAAGGGATATAAAAACACAGAAAGAAAACATTAGTCCTTGTATACATACAAACTAATGAAATCATAATTTACTCATAAAACATAAGCACTTTAACATACCTCATGAAATAATAAGATTTATGAATAACTCATAGAAATCATATGACATAAATGTAACTTGAGGAATTCATAACATTCTTACGTAGGGAGTAACCCTCATAATTACGTTTGGAATACCCATCACTGTACATTCCCTAAATATCTTCTAAGAAACCTTAGAATTTAACTCCTTCACATTACCCAATGCATTGGAGAGCTATCTTGGGCTCACCCACCCTTAGTTTATCATGGAACCACCCGATTTCATAAACATTTCCCAAGAACTATAACATAATCCTAACACATAAAACATGCATAAAATAAACATAAAATTTCCACATTTCAATCACAAGAGATCACGTCATGATATTAACATAAATAAAAACATCAAATAAAATCATTAAAAATCTATGAGAGAAATATACCTTTATACTTTGAAAATATTAAAAGAAGACATTTAAAAGAGATTTTAGAATCAAAGTGTCCCATACCACTTCAGAAATTCTTAAAGGGTTTTAAAACATTCATGTCCATATAAATAAATACTTAAAACCATTTTTAAAACATGGACATGGATGATAAATTTTTAAAAGAATAAATCTTTAAAACCATTTAAAATAATGTTTTAATAAAAGATCCCTTTTCCATTTTGAACATTTAAATTATAAGCCACATGAAAGTGGACCATTTTCAAAACATTTAAATTACTTGAGTATAGAAATAATATGGATATGGAATGTAAAAGGGGTTTTATATACACTTTATAAAATAATAACAATGCATATAATCAAGAAATGTCTCAATGAGAAGACATTGAGATGTAATCCCAATGAAAGATCATGCCATTAGATCAAGGATAACGAAATGACAAAATTATGTGTGAAAAATATAAATACACTAAATATAAGTGGATATTCAGTGTAAAAAATCATATTTAATTCACACATGTTCTTGGAAAAACAAAACCAAGGACATGGATATTTAACTCAATGAAATGAGATTGAGTTATTATTTCCCATAGAAGTTCATATAAGTGACATATGTATTTTCCAATGAGATGATTATGTGTAGAAATAGTATATCCACACAAAGGGAAGTGTAAATTACAACATATATATTCCACACATAATCTTGTCATAATAAAATCAATGAAGTATAAGATAAACCCAAAGAATGGAAATCGGGTTAAGAAGTTCCCTTACAACTTTGAACATTTTAATCATAACTCTAGAAAGGTATGACTTTAAAAAAAACTTATAATATCACGATAATAAGGTGATTCATGATATAATATAAAATATGCAGTATACACACCAAATAAAATTGAGTTGGTTCATAATGATAAATAAGTCTCAACGGAATGTAAATTGAGACGAGATTCCATTACAAAATTTCGGTGTGGTAACGACTTAAGTAATGGCCCAAATAAGGGACGATAAATGATCCCTCATTGAAATAACATATAATGGACAATAATTCTTTGATTATAAAATAATGAAATTATGACCATTTTAAAATAGAATAACTTTTATCAAATAAGATTCCGGAATTTGAAAGAAGGAGTGAAAAGTGAGGATCCCTTACAAAAATTCAGCAGTCTAACGGCGCCACTTAAAACTTCCAAATATGGATTGACAAGATAAAATAGGGTATCTCATCATATGAAAATAAAAATTACAGTAATAGGAATATAAAATAACATCCCCAAATATAATAAAGAGTATATTAAAAGAAATTACATAAAAGAGAGTACTTAAAAAGAAAGAGAGAGGTAGGATCCCTTACCTCGAGTTCGGCTTGTCTTGTTCATTTCTATATATTATTGAATAATAGATGTTGGTCAATTTATAATTTCTTAAGAACATACTTTATATTTTATTATTCAATTCATATCACATATTAAGATGTTATAATAATTAGATTATTTTGTTAGTTCATATCAGACGTTTTTGTCGATGTTTGGTACATGAGTCAAAAATGAACTTATTTGAAAAGAATTGTCCATGTAGTTATAAGTAAATCATCTCCATAATATTATTAATGACTTAAATATCATATAAATCCAGTATATATTCATTATATAATATTTCATAGCATTTGGAGATAAAAAATGAAATTCACCATTCATGGGGACAATAGGTCGTACATACACATGATCGCTACTTTCATTTCTTTTTCATACTAATAGAATTAAAACTAAATTAGACATATATATATTATAATTATAGTATAATATATATGTTATATAGTTCACATAATTTCATTTATTCCATTATATATATGTTCCATGTATGGCATGAACGAGTCACATCACTTGAGGGGCGGTAGTCCACACTTCCTCAGATGAAATTATCACAGTTCCACAACATGAAAAGCATAATCATGTGATTTAAACATAAAATTAATAAGAATATATAAAACATAAATACTATATATATATCATATATAAATATAGTGACATCATAATGTCCACCATGAAAGGTGTAAAAAGAATATTGAACAATCATCATTTTGTGAGGCAGTAATTAGCCACCCACAGAAACAGTATGTTATTTAACCATTAGATGAAGGTGTGTGTATGTGTAGGTAGAATACTTATCCTAAAAATATCCTATTATATTGAGGATACTTTTTTATTATGGGATCAAATAATAAAGTGATATTGGTGAGTGAAGAAGGAAAATAAAAGAAAGAAACTTGAGAGAAGACATTACCTCTAAATTGGGTAACTTCTTTTGATTTGAGGCAAAGGCTCTCTTGAAAAGAATTCTGCCCAAAGTAAGGCTTCTAGGATTAGTATAGGGATGTGGATATATTATATGATCAGAGTTTGGACGAGAAAAAGGGCTTGAGATGTGTGAGTAAGGGGTATAGGTGATGGCTTTTTATAAGGGGGAGGAGGGGCACTCTTGGAATGTCATGAAATATTAATTTATTAAAACAAAATTTTCAAATTAGAATGGTTAAAAAATGATTTATTTAGAGGATAAGAGAATAATGGGTAGAAATAAACTCAACCAATAGAATTTAGACATGTTTATGTCATATAATTCACCTTATCTTTTCATATTAACCCTTAGTTAAAATTTATAATTCTTACCGCGTATTTTTTTATTTTCAAACTATAAGGTTATAATAGTTACATTAAAATAAAAATAGTCCCATAATTGTATAAATAATTATAATAGTAATATAGTATATTGAATTTGGTATAATATTAGATTTTTTTTACTATTATACCATTTAATAAAATAACATTTGTTTTAAAAACTCATTTATGCCAATTTTGACACTATTTGGTAGTTGAATTTTGATAAAGGCCTAAAAGCTTTATTCCTTATAAATAAAATAATTAACATAAATTTTACATATCATACTCATCTATAAAATTCTTTTATTGCATCCAAAGTCTAAAAAAATATTTTAACACTTATAATATCATTTATTTAAATCTTTCATTACTGATATAATAACTACATCATCATTGTGTCAAAAATAAATTTATTTATTTAATGTCTGCAAATTATAAATAAAATATCATGATGTAGGAAACAATTTTAGACTTCCAATGAATATTTATAGTCAGATATATCATTTATATAAACAAAACTAAAAGTTTTTTACTTAGGTGTTACATACTTTGGTTATATTTTCCTTTCATTAAAAATAATATGATAAAAGTTCACTATCATACAAAAGTGATTCCATGGGGTCCATAAGTTGGCACAAGGAATACCATGGTCGGCCCTGACACCAAAAATAAAATTAGGACACATGTTTGGGTAATTTATTATTATTATAACATTATTTTGTTTACCCTTTTTACCTGATTTACTAATTAATCACGGTAATTAAAAATAATTACTGTAATAACTATTCATCATGTCAAAAACAAAACAGTATTAATAACATAATTTGGACCTTATGATTGCAAATATTTAATCCATTTCACCAAATTCCAAACATAGAAATTGTATTAATTGATTTAAAAATAATTCTCGTTGTCAAAACCAAAGACGAGTTTTTAAGAAGTAAACTTTATCAAAAGATTGATATGTTTTTACGTCCAATTAAAAAATAAAATTACATCCAATGACCAAAATTGTGTTAAATGATAAAAAAAATTAATTCAATTAAACTTTAAAACCAATTAAAATGACAATATAACTATATAAATAAACAAGATGAAAAGGCAGTTTTGAAATAAAATCCAGTATTTTTCACTATTCATAAAAAATGAACATTATCAGAAAAATACCAATAATTCACCCTAAGATATATTTGATATTCAAAATTAAAAAATTATGTCTATTTTACCAAATTAAAAACATATAATTTTTATTAATAAATTATTTAGTTAATTCCCACTCTCAAAAGAAATAGCGTGTTTTTAAGAAACAACATCTTTCAAAAGATTCACACTTGTTTATGTCCATTTTCAAAGTGAAATTAATTATAATGACCATTATTGGATTAAATGGTAAAAATATATTCTAATTAACTTTAAAAACAATTAAAAAGATAATCTAACCATAGAAATAAATTATATTAGAAGGAGGTTTCGAATTAAAATACAACATTTTTCACAATTCATAAAAAAATGAACATTATCTAAAAAATAACAAAAATTGACACAAAGTAAATTTTGATGTCTTGATTATATATAAGGATTTTATTTTTTTCAAATATAACATATGAAATTTTCAAATGTATATTTAATAGGGGGTCGCCATCAAAAGGCGGTTAATCGACCTTTTAAAAAATATTTTATACTTAAAATTGGATTCATTCGCATTTTAAGCCTCTAACATTTATTGGATAAATGTAAAAATATTTAACAAACATATATAATCACTTTTTATTAAGTTATGTTTATTCCCTACATTAAAATGGCTAGGTGTTAACTACTAATAATAATATTATATTGTTAGTGTGCAACATAAGATTTTAAAGAAACATATTGCTGCGTATCAGGTACGCTATCAAACATAGCATCCCCATTAAAGTAAAATTAATATTTAATTCTCAAATATTACTAAATATGAAAATTTCATATTCATTATTTACCTAGGATGTTACATCCTACACCCTTTTGAAAATTGCGTCCTCATAATTTTAAAATTGGTCTCGAAAACTACATTGAAAGCCCCACATCAGAAAAATAGTCAATAAAACTATCAATTTAAAAGAAAGAAAAAGAAATACAAAGGTTACCGGTGATAACCCAAATTATCCTTCCATGTAGGAAAAACATGGATATGGAAGAAAAAAAACAAAGTGTCATGTTCTGATGGAGAGTGATAGAATACATGTCTAGGAGAAAGTCAACCAGCAGAAAATAACAAACTTGTGATGGGTTAAACGGTATTTGATTCCCATGAAGGAGAAGTTAAAAGAAAACATTTTTTAAGATACTTTGTAATGAGGAATTTATTTATGGGATTAACAAAAACATAAGTAAACATACTTACTTTTCATTTAGACATCATCTTTTACTAGATTTCTAACACAAACTCATATTTTCTCCAAATGATGAGTATTCAGTATCACTTGTTCACATTAAGAGCGTTGTAATCAACTTCGAGAGAATCACATAATCCAAAAAAGATGAACTATATATTTCTCATATCTTTGGACCTTAACAAAAACCAAAATTTTTGGTACAAGATTAGATAATCCCCAAAAAGGAAAATCTTTTACAAAAAGAAAAACTACTCTTAATCTCCAAAATCTATCCAACAAAACCCAAAGTTCATCAAAAAACATTCAACCTATAATTGTCCTTAAAATTCCTCAAATTATTCCAAACTATGATTGAATCCCAGAACTAAAAAAGATTATTCACATAATCTCCCAAGATAAAATTTTAACAGTTATCTCCAAATAACATAATTCACTCTTAATGTCTTAAACCAAAAATTAATTAACCTAATCACATGTTCTCCATGATAGGTTATTCATTTCCATAAATAATCCAAATCACCATAAGTTGATAATTTAAAATCATAGATCATTCCCAAAATAAAATAACCATAACACAATTTAACCTCAATTTTAACTTGTGCCTTTAATTTTCCATCATAACATGTAGTAACCCATAATTACCTCAAAAGTAAGGATCATATAAACCCTAATGGTTTCTTTAATAATTATTACCTGAACATCCACATAGAGTTGGTTCTCTCATACATGATGCATTATAGAACTCAACAAGGTTCAAGTTGTTAATCATGACTCCTGATAGTTGGTTTAGAATAACCACGAGATTTCTCATTGAATCCCCCATTTTATCCAGTCGCTTAATCAGAGAACCACCACAGTTTCCATCAAACCCATTGTCACTTTGGTGCCTGGTAGATCCATCTATTTACTAAAATGAAAAATTTCAGTGTGAGTATATCAACAAAATCATCATGTACTAATGAGGAAGATGAACACTAAGATATACTTATCCAATTTATCTCAAACTCATTACAACTTCCAAAAAATAATAATGAATCCATATAATATACTAACCATTGTGGTTATATATAACTTTTCACTTATGCTTAAACAACACTCTAACCCCTAAATTTATCTAATCCTACCTCTGATACCAACTATAAGGCCTCGACCTTAAACATTACATAATCTTGATTTATTTAAAGAATTCACAATGAGGATATTTTCAGGTTTGGAGTTTTAGAGAATTTGATCAAAAATCATTCATTACATTCCACATTTAAACAAGGTGGTTAAATCAAAGACAATATTAATTTTTTACATCAAATGAAACATGTTTAATATAAAACATGGTTTCTTTCTTGACACTTCCTCGACACTATCATCACATCATGTACTTTTCCATTGACTTGTGAAAAACATTTCAAAAACTTGGGATGAGCATAAAAAGATCAGTAAGGGATATAAAAATACAAAAAGAAAACATTAGTCCATGTATACATAAAAACCAATGAAATCATACTTTACTCATAAAACATAATCACTTTAACATACCTCATGAACTCATAAGATTTATGATTAACTCATAGAAATCATAAGACATAAAGGTAACTTGAGGCATTCATAACATTATTACATAGGGAGTAACCCTCATGGTTATGTTTGGAATACCCATCATATTATATTCCTCAAATCTCATCAGAAAAACCTTAGTGTTTAACTCCATCACGTTACCCAATTCATTGGAGAGCTATCATGGGCTCACCTACCCTTAGTTTATCATGGAACCACCCAATTTCATAAACATTTCCCAAGAACCATAACATAATCATAACACATAAATCATGCATAAAAGAAATATAATATTTCCACATTTCAATCACAAGAGATAACATCATGATATTAACAAAAATAAAATCATCTAATAAAATCATTATAAATCTATGAGAGAAATATCCCTTTATACTTTGAAAATATTAAAAGAAGACATTTAAAAGAGATTTTAGAATCAAAGTGTCCCATACCACTTCAAAACATTTTTATGGGTTTTAAAACATTCATGTACATATAAATAAATCCTTAAAACCATCTTTAAAACATGGACATGGATGATAAATTTTTAAAAGAGTAAATCTTTAAAACCATTTAAAACAATGTTTTAATAAAAGAGTTCTTTTCCATTTTGAACTTTTAAATTATAAGTCACATGAAAGTAGACCATTTTAAAAACATTTAAATGTCTTTATTATAGAAATAATATGGATATGGAATGTCAAAGGGTCTGTATATACACTTTATAAATGAATAAAAGTGCATATCATCAAGAAATGTCTCAATGAGAAGAAATTGAGATGTAATCCCAATCAAAGATCATGCCATTAGATCAAGGATAATGAAATGACATAATTATGTGTGACAAATATAAATACACTAAATATAAGTGGTTATAAAAAGTAAAACAATCAGAGGTAATTCACACATATTCTTGGAAAAACAAAACCAATGACATGGATATTTAAATCAATGAAATGAGATTGAGTTATGATTTCCCATAAAAGTTCGTATAAATGACGTAAGAATTTACCAATGAGATGATTATGTGTATAAATAGTATATCCACACAAAGGGAAGTTTAAATTACAATATAGAGATTCCACACATAATCTTAGCATAATAAAATCATTGAAGGATAATATTTATCCAAATAATGGAAATCGGGTTAAGAAGTTCCCTTACCACTTTGAACATTTTAATCAAAACTCTAAAAAGGTATGACATAAAACAAAACTCATAGTATCATGATAATAATGGGATTCATGATATAATATAAAATATTTAGTATACACACCAAATAAAAGTGAATTGGTGCATAATGATAAATAAGTCTCAACTGAATGTAAATTGAGATGAGATTCCCTTACAAAATTTTGGTGTGGTAACAGTTTAGGTAATGGCCCAAATGAGGGAGGGTAAATGACCCCCCATTGAAATAACATATAATGGATAGTAATTATTTTATTATAAAATAATTAAATTATGACCATTTTAAAATACAATAACTTCTTTCAAATAAGTTTCTTGAATTTGAAAGGAGGAGTGAAAAGTGAGGATCCCTTACAAAAATTCGGCAGCCTGACGACGCCACTTAAAACTTCTAAAAATGGATTGATGAGATAAAATAGGTTCTCTAATCATATGAACATAAACATTACAGTAAGAGGAATATAAAATAACATCCCCCAACATAAGAAAGAGGAACTTAAAAGAAATGACATAAAAGAGAGTACTTAAGAAGAAATAAAGAGGTAGGATCCCTTACCTCGAGTCCGACTTGTCTTGTTCGTTTCTTTATTTTCTTGAATAATAAACATTGGTCAATTTATAATTTCTCAATAAAATCCTTTAAATTTTTTTATTCAATTCATATCACATATTATCAAGTTAAAATAATTAGATTATTATGTTAGTTCATATCAGACGTTTTTGTCGATGTTCGGTACATGAGTCAAAAATGAACTTGTTTGAAAAGAATTGTCCATGTAGTTATAAGTAAATCATCTCTAGATTAGTATTAATTATTTAAATATCATATAAATCCAGAATATATTCAATATATACTATTCCATAACATTTGGAGATAAAAAATGAAATGCACCGTTCATGGAGACGGTAGGTCGTACGTACTCATGAACGCTACTGTCATTTCTTTATCATACTAATGGAATTAAAACTAAATGAGACATATATATTTTATAATTACAGTATAATATATATATTATATAGTTCACATAAGTTCATTTATTCTATTCTTTATACATTCCATGTATGGCATGAATGATTCACATCACTTCAGGGGGCGGTAGTCCACACTTCCTCAGATGAAATTATCGCAGTTCCACAACATGAAATGTGTAACGATGTGATTTAAACATAAAATTCAGAAGCATATAGAAAACATAAATACCATATATATCATATATAAATATAGTGACGTCATAATGGACACCATGAAAAGTGTTAAAAAAAGATTGAACAATCATCGTTTCATGAGGACCTTAACCAAAACCAAAATGGTTAGTACATGATCAGATAATCCCCAAAAAGGATAATCTATTACAAAAAAAATACTACTCCTAATTTCCAAAAATTTTCCAAAAAAACCCAAACTTCATCAAAAACCATTCAACCTATAATTGTCCTTAAAATTCCTCAAATTAGTCTAAACTAAGATTGAAACCCAGAAATCAAATGGATTTAATCACATAATATCCCATGATAAAATTTTAACAGTTTTCTCCAAATAAAATAATTCACTCTTAATGTCTTAAACCAAAATATAATTAACCTAATCACATGTTATCCATGATAGGTTATTCATTTCCATAAATAATTCAAATCACCATAAGTTGATAATTTAAAATCACAGATCATTCCCAAAATAAAATAACCATAACATAATTTAACCTCAATTTTAACTCATGCCTTTCATTTTCCATCATAACATGTAGTAACCCATAATTACCTCAAAAGTAAGGATCATATAAACCCTAATGGTTACCTTAATAATTATTACCTTAATAATTATTACCTCACCAAGGTTCAAGTGGTTAATCATAACTTATGATAGTTGGTTTAGAATAACCATGAGATTTCTCATTGAATCCCCCATTTCATCCAGTCGCTTAATCAGAGAACCACCATAGTTTCCATCAAACCCATTGTCACTTTGGTGCCTGCTAGATCCATCTATTTACTAAAACCAAAATTTTCAGTGTGAGTATATCAACAAAATCATCATGTACTAATGAGGAACATGAACACTAATATATACTTATCCAAGTTATCTCAAAAACATTCCAACTTCTAAAAAATAATAATGAATCCATCTAATATACTAACCATTGTGGTTATATAAAACTTGTCACTTATGCTTAAATAACACTCTAACCCCTAAATTTATCTAAACTGGACTCTGATACCAACTATAAGGCCCCAACCTTAAACATTAAATAATCTTTAATTATTTCAAGAATTATAATTGAGGATATTTTCAGGTTTACATTTTTAGAGAATTAGATCATAAATCATTCATTACATTCCTCATTTAAACAAGGTGGTTACATAAAAAATAGTATTCATTTTTTCCATCAAAGGAAACATATTTAAAATAAAAAATGGTTTCTTCCTTGACACTTCCTCGACACAATCATCACATCATGTAATTTTCCCTTGACCTGTGAAAAACATTTCAAAAACTTGGAATGAGCATAAAAAGCTCCGTAAGGGATATAAAAACACAGAAAGAAAACATTAGTCCATGTATACATACAAACCAATGAAATCATAATTTACTCATAAAACATAAGCACTTTAACATACCTCATGAAATAATAATATTTATAAATAAATCATAGAAATCATATGACATAAATGTAACTTCATGCATTCATAACATTCTTACTTAGGGAGTAACCCTCATGATTACGTTTCAAATACCCATCATAGTATATTCCATAAATCTCTTCGCAGAAACCTTAGTGTTTAACTCCTTCACATTACCCAATCCATTGGAGATCTATCTTGGGCTCACCCACCCTTAGTTTTCATGGAACCACCGATTTCATAAACATTGCCCAAGAACCATAACATAATCATAACACATAAAACATGCATAAAATAAACATAAAATTTCCACATTTCAGTCACAAGAGATCACATCATGGTATTAACATAAATAAAAACATCTAATAAAATCATTAAAACTCTATGAGACAAATAACCCTTTATACTTTGAAAATATTAAAAGAAGACATTTGAAAGAGATTTTAGAATCAAAGTGTCCCATACCTTGTCGAAACTTTTCAAATGGTTTTAAACCATTCATTTCCATATAAATAAATCCTTAAAACTATTTTTAAAACAAGGACATGGATGATAAATTTCTAAAAGAATAAATCTTTAAAACCATTTAAAACAATGCTTTAATAAAAGAGTCCTTTTCCATTTTGAATATTTAAATTACAAGCCACATAAAAGTAGACCATTTGAAAAAAATTAAGTTACTTGATTATAAAAATAATATGGATATGGAATGTCAAAGGGGATGTATATACTCTTTATAGAAGAATAAAAGTGCATATCATCAAGAAATGTCTCAATGAGAAGAAATTGAGATTTAATCCCAATCAAAGATCATGCCATTAGAGGAAGGATAATGAAAAGACATAATTATGTGTGAAAAATATAAATACAAAACATATAATTGGATATTTAGTGTAAAATAATAAGATCTAATTCACACATATTCTTGGAAAAACAAAACCAATGACATGGATATTTAACACAATGAAATGAGATTGAGTTATGATTTCCCATACAAGTTCGTATAAATGATGTAAGAATTTTCCAATGATATGTTTATGTGTAGAAATATTATATACACACAGAGGGAAGTGGATATTACAACATAGATATTCCACACATAATCATGGAATTATAAAATCAATGAAGTATAAGATTAACCCAAAGAATGGAAGTCGGGTTAAGAAGTTCCCTTACCACTTTGAACATTTTAATCATAACTCTAGAAAGGTATGACATTAAACAAAACTTATAATATCATGATAATAATGGGATTCATGATATAATATAAAAGAGTAATTATACGCTCCAAATAAAAGTGAATTGTTTCATGATGATAAACATGTCTCAACGGAATGTAAATTGAGATGAGATTCCCTTACAAAATTTCGACGTGGTAATGGCTTAAGTAATGGCCCAAATGAGGGAGGATAAATGATCCCTCATTGAAAAAAAATATAATGGATAGTAATTATTTGATTATAAAAGAATGAAATTATGAACATTTGAAAATACAAGAACTGCTTTCAAATAAGATGCCTGAATTTGAAAGGAGGAGTGAAAAGTAAGGATCCCTAACAAAAATTCGGCAGCCTAACGGAGCCACATAAAACTACCAAAAATGGATTGAAGAGATAAAATACATTCTATCATCATATTAACATAAAAATTAAAGTAATATGAATATAAAATAACATCCCCCAACATATGAAATAGGATCTTAATAGAAATGACATAAAAGAGAGTACTTAAAAAAGAAAGAGAGAGGTAGGATCCCTTACTTCGAGTCCGACTTGTCTTTTTCATTTCTTTATATTATTGATTAATAAATGTTGCTCAATTTATAATTTCTTAAGAAAATCCTTTAATTTTTATTATTAAATTCATATTACATATTATCATTTTATAAAAATTAGATTATTATGTTAGTTCATATCAGACGTTTTTGTTGATGTTTGGTACATGAGTCAAAAATGAACTTGTTTGAAAATAACTGTACATGTAGTTATAAGTACATCATCTCTAGAATAATATTAATGATTTAAATATCATACATATGAATTATATATTCATTATATACTATTTCATAATATTTTGAGATAAAAAATGAAATGGACCGTTCATGGAGACGGTAGGCCATTCATACGCATGAATGCTACTTTCATTTCTTTGTCATACTAATGGAATTAAAACTAAATGATAAATATATATATTATAATTACAATATAATATATATGTTATATAGGTCAAATAAGTTCATTTATTCAATTCTTTATACGTTTCATGTATGGAATGAACGAGTCACATCACTTGAGGGGGCGGTAGTCCACACTTCCTTAGATGAAATTATCGCAGTTCCACAACATGAAAAGCATAGCAATGTGATTTAAACATAAAATTAAGAAGCATATTGAAAAAATAAAAACCATATAGATCATATATAAATACATTGACATCATAATGGCCACCATGAAAGGTGTTAAAAGAATATTGAATAATCATCGTTTTGTGAGACAGTAATTGGCCACCAACAGAAACAGTATGTTCTTTAACCATTAGATGGAGGTGTGTGTAATTGTAGGTAGAATCCTTATCATAAAAACATTCTAGTATATTGAGGATACTGGTGTTATTATGGGATCAAATAATAATAATATATTGGTGAGTGTAGAATTAAAATAAAAGAAATAATATTGAGAGAAGACATTACCTCTAAATCGGGTAACTTCTTTTACTTTGAGGAAACAGCTCTCTTGAAAATAATTCTGCCCAAAGTGAGGGTTCTAATATGAGTATAGGGATGTGGAGATATTATTTGAGTAGATTTTCGAAGATCCAAGGGGCATGAGAGGTGTGAGTAATGGGTAGAGGTGATGAATTTTTATAAGGGAGAGGAGGGTCACTCTTGGAATGTCATGAAATATTAATTTGTTATAAAATGTTTTTCAAATTAGAATGGTTCCAAACTGATTTATTTAGAGGATAAAAGGATAAGTGGTAGAAATACACTCAAAAATATAATTTAGACAAGTGTAGGTCATAGAAGTCACCTATCTTTTCATTTTAACCCTTAGTTAAAATTAATAATTCTTAGCACATCTTTTATTTATTTTCAAACTATAAGGTCATAATAGTTACTTTAAAATGCCAATAGTCCCATAATTGTATCAATAATGATAATAGTAATATATTATATGTAATTTTTAATAATATTATATTTTTTTGTACTATTATACCATTTAATAAAAAAACATTTGTTTTTAAAACTCATTTATGCCAATTTTGACACTTTTTGGTAGTTGACTTTTGATAAAGGCATAAAAGATTTATTCCTTCGAAATAAAAGAATTAACATAAAGTTAAAATATCATAATAATCTATAAAATTATTTTATAGAATCCAAAGTCTAAAAAAAATTATTTTAACGCTTATAATATCATTTATTTAAGTCTTTCATTAATGAGGTAATAACTGCATCACCGTTGTGTCAAAATTAAATTTATTTATTTAGTGTCTAAAAATTATAAATAAAATATCATTATGTATGAAATATTTTTATCTTTAAATTACTATTTATAGTCAATGATATCATTTATATAAACAAAACTAATTTTTTTTAATTAGGTGTTACATACTTTGGTTATATTTTCCTTTCCTTAAAAATAAAATGATAAAAGGTCACTAACACACAAAATTGATTTCATGGGGTCCCTAAGTTGGCACAAGGAATCCCATGGTCGGCCATGACACCACCAATATCATTACAACACATGTTTGGGTAATTTTATATTATTATAACATTATTTTTTACCCTTTTTACCCAATTTACTAATTAATCACGGTAATTAAAAATAATTATCATAATTACTATTCATCATGTCAAAAACAAAAGAGTCTTAATTAAATAATTTGGACCTTATAATTCCAAATATGGAATCCATCTTACCAAATTCCAAATAGAGAAATTGAAGTAATTAATTTAAAAATAATTCTCGTTTTCAAAACCAAAGACGGGTTTTTAAGAAGTAAAATTTATGAAATGATTGACTTGTTATTACATCCAATTGAAAAGTGAAATTACTTCCAACGACCAAAATTGTATTAAATGATAAAAAATAATTCAATTAAACTTTAAAAACAATTAAAATTACAATATAACTATATAAATAAATTAGATGAAAAAGCAGTTTTTAATTAAAATGCAGTATTTTTCACTATTTATAAAAAAATGAACATTATGAAAAAAATACCAAAAATTCACCCTAAGCTATAATTGATATTCAAAATTGAAAAATTATGTCCATTTTACCAAATTAAAGACATTGAATTTTCATTAATAAATTATATAGTTAATCCCGCTGTCAAAACAAATAGCATGTTTTTAAGAAACAATATCTGTCAAAAGATTAACACTTGTTTATGTCCATTTTCAAAGTGTAATTGATTCTAATGACCACCATTGGATTAAATGGTAAGAATATATTATAATTCCACTTTAAAACCAATTAAATAGATAATCTAATTATAGAAACAAATTATATTAACAGGGGGTTTTGAATTAAAATACAAATTTTTTCACTATTCATTAAAAAATAAACATTATCAGAAAAATTAAAAAAATTTACACAAAGTTAATTTTTATGTCTTGATTCTAAATAATGAGTTTATTTTGTCAAATATAACATATAAAATTATCAAAAAATACCACAAACCTGTCTATCATAAGATGTGATTCAATTATTTCTGAGAAAATATTTAGCTCATACTTTTATTTCCATAAAAGACCATGAACATGTCTATCATAAGATTGCGATGAAAATATTTAAGCACATAAACAATGATGAAAATATCAAAATCATGATTGGTGTAATTATTCTCATGTTTTTGGAGTTGATGAGATCCATAATCCACCACATGATTATCCATTATCATCACAAAACACAAAATAGAACTAAAATAATCATATAATTCCACATAACCCTTTTCGAGAAATGGTAAGATCAGAATAGGTGGTAATATAGGAAGTCATATCTTCAAAATAAGAGTGGAATTGTATAACCTGTATGAATTTAACCCCTTACCCGGTAAGATCAATCAAATGTGTAAAATCCAAAGTAAGTAATGAATAATATATATTTTTATCTATGTCTATTAATGAATTAGATAGTGTTTTAGAGGCTTAAAATGAGAATAAATCCAATCTTCAACCTGGAATACACTAATATTTTTAAAAGATTGTTTTACTGCCTTTTAATGGAAAATCATTTTTAAATCAAACTTTTGACAATTTTATAAGCTCTATTTTTCAAAATAAAATTATTATTTATGATTGGGTCATTGAAATTTACTTTGGGTAAATTTTTGGTATTTTTCTGATAAAGATCGTTTTTTAATGAATAGTGAAAAATGTTGTATTTTAATTCAAAACCTATTTTTAATCTAATTTATTTATCTGATTATATTATCTTTTGAATTGGTTTTAAAGTTAAATTAGAATATATTTTTACCATTTAATCCAATAATGGTCGTTGGAATTAGTTTCACTTTGAAATTGGACTTAAACTAGTGTCAATCTTTTGATACTTATTGTTTCATAAAAACACGCTATTTGCTCTGACCGCAGGAATGAATTATTAAATTAATTAATGTAACATATATGTTTTGAATTTTTTAAGATATCAATCTTTTTTGAATTTAGAATATCAAATATAGCTTCGGGTGAAGTTTTGGTATTTTTCTGAAAAACTTCAATTTTTGATGAATAGTGAAACCACTAAGTGGTACTTAAAAAACTAATTTTTTGTTTAAATGAAATTTTACCACCTCTGTGTTTTGAATTTCAAAAATCCAACATATATGGTTTACATTAAGAAGTAAAATGTTGTTCAATGGGATTAAAATATTTTTTTTGTGAATAGTAACTTTTAAGTTTTTAATCGCGATTAGAGGTTACTAGTGTAATTTAAGGTAAAAATAATGTTTTAATAATATGAAATGACCTAGACACATGTCATACCCTTATTTGATGTGTCATGTCCGACCAATAAAACCCATGGGTCGATTTTGGGGACCCCATGGGGCCACTTGGGTAAGATAATGACATTAATGACTTTTATTTAATGTTAAAGTAAAAATGTCACAAATATGAGTTGTTTTACTAAAACAATTTTTAAATGGGGTTATAAAAGTCATATTTTTTACTATAAATATTCATTAGAAATATAAAAGAGTTTCCTACATCATAGTATTTGTTTTATAATTTTTATATTTTAAATAAATTAAATTATTGATGACACCATGGTGATGCAGCGATTACATCATTATTTAACGATTTAAATAAAATGAAAAGATAATGTAAATTATAAGACCTACACGTGTCAAAAACCTATTGTATGGGTGTATTTCGAAATATTAGAAACTTATCATTGAAATATATAATTTTGGGACCTTTTAAATCCGAAAATAATTTTATAATAAAGAAACCTTTTATAACTTTCCAAGAGTGCCCCTCCTCTCCTCTTATAAAAGACTTCCACCTCTACCACCTTACCCACACTTCCAAAGCCTTTTTCTCGGCCAAAAACTTCCCATTTTGTCTCTCCACATCCCTCTCTAACTCCTAGAAGCCTCAATTTGGTCAGAAGTCTTCCCAAGGAAGCCTTTATGCTCAAATCAAAAAGAGTTACCCGATTTAAAGGTAGTGTCTTCTATTGTGTTCTTATGTTTTATTTTGCTTCTCCAGCCCCCTAAACTGTTTTTATTCATTTCTTTTGTAACAACACCAGTATCTTCCATATACTAGGATGTTATTATAAGAAGTATTCTAGATACACATACACACACATACTTCTAATGGTTAAAGAACATATTGTTCCTGTGGATGGCGAATTTCTGCCTCACGAAACGATGATTGTTCAATATTATTTTAACACCTTAAAAGGCGGCCATTAAGATGAAAATATATTTATATATGATATGATATATTTTTATGTTTTATTTAAGCTTCTGTATTTTTCATTTATGTCATACCTTTATGGTTTGCATTATGGGTAGACGTGATATCTTCGTTTTAGGAAGTGTGGACTACCGCCCCCTCAAAGTGATATGATTCATTAATGCCATATGTGGGACGTATAAAGGATGTAATTAATGATATTATATATGATATTATAATGGAATTATAATATACCTTTATATCATTATGATTCCATTCCATAAAATACGAAATAGAAATGAAAGTATCATTCATGCGTACGTACGGCTTTCCGTCTCCATAAACGGTGCATTTCATTTCTTACCTCTAAACGTTATGTAATATTATAAATGAATTTATATACTGGATAAATATGATATATATGATATCTACATCATGAGTATAACTCTGTATATAATGGATACATGTACAACTTGTAATTATAAAGAGTTTATTTTTGACTCAAGTACCAATGATCGTTAAAACGACCGTTATTAACTTAAATAATTACATAGTGTTCATGACATGGAAATAAGTGATATAAAAAGAATAATGAACTTGAAAAAGGTTCTTAAACAAGTAGAAATTAACTCAGGATTATTATTCATGAGGTTAAAGAACGATCGAGTCAATTCGGACCCGAGGTATGGGACTTCATCTCAATATCCTTTCATTGAGGCATATTTTGTTTTATACACAACCTTCTTTTATACGGTGTATAAACCCCTTTGAATTTTAAGTTCATCCAAAAGGAATCCTTTTTTTATATGAAGCGTTTAATAAATGACAAAAGGGAATGTTTTTTGGCGTACATATTAGGCGACAACGACTTCTCCGCCGCCATGACCATTATTTGAGTTTCGGATTCCTCTACAAGCCATACCTTTTTTTTAAATGAAAAATAAATACCATATTTTACTTTCAGATTATTTTGGTATTGAAAATGGTTTTCATAATGTTTTTTTATATCGATGTGTTGTATTGATATCTTGTGATTGAAATGTGGAAATGTTATGTTTCCTTTATGCATGTTTTATGTGATATGATTATGTTATGGTTCTTGGGAATTGTTATGAAGACGGGTGGTTCCATGATAAACTAAGGGTAGGTGAGCCTGATATAGCTATCCAATGCATTGGGTAACGCGAAGGAGTTAAACGTTAAGGGTTCTCCAATGACATTTAGGGAATATACTATGATGGGTATTCCAAACATAACCAAGAGGGTTACTCCCTACGTAAGAATGTTATGAATGCCTCAAGTTACCTTTATGTCTTATGATTTCTTCGATTTATTCATGACTTGATAAGGTATGTGATTATGTTTTATGAGTAAATTTTGATTTCATGCATGGACTAATGTTTTCATTTCATATTTTTTTATACCCCTTAATAATCTTTTTATTCTCATCCCATGTTTTTGAAATGTTATTCACAGGTCAAGGGAAGGGTACATGATATGATGATAGTGTCGAGGAAGTGTCAAGAAAGAATCCATGTTTTATTTTAAATATGTTTCTGTTGATGGGAAAAATGAATAATATCTTTTATGTAAACAATTTTTTTAAATATGGAATGTAATGCAGGTTTTATGATCTAATTCTCTAAAACTATAAAACTGAAAATATCCTCAAGGTGTATTCTTGAAATATCTCAAGATTAAGTAATGTTTAAGTATGGGGCCTTATAGTTGGTATGAGAGGTCAGTTTAGATAACCTTATTAGTTATAATTTTATTATATGATTATCCAAAAATATTTTCTTATGGTCAAATTGAAATGATATAGCATTTGAAGATTACCATGTTTCTTCATCTAAGACATGTTTGTTCAGAATGGTTTTCCGCAGAGGAAACAGGGAAGCAGTGCTAGGAAGGCATACAGAAGGAAATAACCTTCCAAATCAGCAACCTGAGATGGTCGGAATTGGAACTGAACAGTTTGTTGCAGTAATGGCACAGTTGAATCAAGCGATAAATGGTGGTGGTATCCATGCACGATATCAGCCAGATTAACTGCAGAGGAACATGTCGGTGGTGGAACATTTAATGAGGCAACATCCCCCATCATTCAGAGGATCATCTGACCCTGTGCTAGCTGAAAGGTGGATTAATGCACTATAGAAGATTTTCGATGTCATGGGGTGTTCAGACAATCAAAAGGTTAGTCTTGATATTTACCATTTAGAGGGTGAAGCAGATCAGTGGTGGTCGATGGTTAAAAATATCAGGGACGCTGATGAGATTGATGCTCTCGACTAGGATGAATTCAAAGGTATGATTCTTGAGAAGTATTTTCCTAAGGCTGTTCGACTTAGGATGGAAAACCAATTCCTGGAATTGAGGCAAGAGGAAGACTCAGTGGCTGCCTATGAAGAAAGGTTCACTCGATTGGCAAGGTGTGCTCCAAATTTTGTCCGAGACCTTGATAGTAAAATCAATCGTTTTTACTCAGGATTAAAGCCAAAATATTGAAGTGAATTATCTTCTCGTGAGTTCAAATGTTATGAAAAGCTTGTTCGATATGCTGAGAAGGTGGAAATGGAGTTTGCCGATGATCAAGTGTTCTATAACAACCAACAGAAGAAGAGACCGAGGTGGCAGGAGAAAGGAAAGAATTCTTCAAAAAGGTCTGATGGTAAGAAAACTAAGTTTCCAGATTGTGATATGTGTGGGAAAAGGCATGTTAGGGAATGTCTTCTGAATTCTGGAAAGTGCTACCGATGTGGTAAGATGGGACATAAGGCTCGTGATTGCACTGAAAATGATTAAGGTGATGGTAAGTCCAAATTTGATTTACAGTTAGTGAAATGTTTTAAGTGTAATGAGATGGGTCACTATGCAAATGAGTGTCTGACAAAGATCTCGAGTGATGGGAAGTAGTTAGACTACAAGCAGAAAGGGGTGGTGAAATCCTTTGCGACTACTTCAGTAGATGTCGGGCCATCAAATGAAGTTGTATCTTGTACTTTGTTTGTTTTTTTAGATTATTCCAGTGTGTTATTTGATTCGGGGTCTACACATTCTTTCATCTCTGAAACCTTTGCTAGTAAAATTGGAATACCATATCAAGAAATGACTCATGAACTTGTGGTAAAACACCTGGGGGAAATGTTGAGGCAAAAAGAATTTATAAGAATCTTCCTATCTTTATCCGTGGAAAGAAACTACTTGCGAACCTTATTGTTTTACCTCTATTAGAGTTTGATGTTATCCTAGGTATAGATTGTCTCTCTATTTACCATGCTAAGATTAACTGTAGAGCTAAAGAAGTTTCTTTTCAGAAAGACTTTTAGTTTGTGTACAAGAATGAACCCTTAATATTGATAACATATCAAGAGGCTGAGAAACGTGTAAAATATGGAAATTAATGTTACCTTGCACACATTGTTGAAAACAAGGGAACTGTTCAGATTAATGATGTGTCAGTGGTAAATGAGTATCCTGATGTTTTTCCTGATGAGTTGCCTGGAGTAATACCAGATCGGGAAGTTGACTTTACTGTTGACTTAGTTCCTGATGTTAAGACAATTTCAAAATCCCCTTATCGAATGGCTCAAATTGTGCTTTTAGAGTTGAAGGAGCATTTGCATGATTTATTATAGAAAGGTTTCACTCGTCCTAGCACATCACCATGGGGTGCCCATATTTTATTTTTTAAAAAGAAAGATGGTTCAATGATACTTTGCATTGATTATAGAGCCTTGAATAACATCACTGTTAAGAAAAAATATCCTTTGCCTCATATCGATGATTTTTTTGATCAGCTCCAGGGAGCTCAGTATTTTTCAAAGATTGACCTGAGATCGGGGTACCATCAGCTGAAGGTAATGGAACCAGATGTTCCGAAGACTGCTTTTCATACAAGATATGGCCATTATGAATTTGTAGTAATGCCTTTTGGGATGACCAATGCACCTACTGTATTCTTGGTCTTAATGAATAGAATTTTCCATGAGTTCTTGGATAAGTTTTTGGTTGTTTTCATTGATGATATTTTGGTCTTTTCTAAAAGCAAATAGGCAACATTGGAATCTGAAAATGCAATGGGGGCTAAATAACCCCACTTATTCGATAAATAAATAAATTGTGGGGATGAAATTTTCTAAAGGGGGAGGATTTAACATCCCAAGTAAGTAATGAATAATATATATTTTTATTTATGTATATTAATGAATTAGATAGTGTTTTAGAGGCTTAAAATGAGGATAAATCCAATCTTAGGCCTGGAATACACTAATATTTTTAAAAGATTGTTTTAATGCCTTTTGATGGCAAATCATTGTTAAATCAATCTTTTGACAATTTTATAATCTCTATTTGTCAAAATAAACTTATTCTTTATGATTGGGACATTGAAATTTACTTTGGTTAAATTTTTGGTATTTTTCCAATAAAGGTCATTTTTTAATGAATAGTGAAAAATGTTGTATTTTAATTCAAATCCTCTTTTTAATCTAATTTATTTATATGATTAGATTATCTTTGGAATTGGTTTTAAAGTTAAATTAGAATATATTTTTACCATTTAATCCAATAATGGTCATTGGAATTAATTTTACTTTGAAATTGGACTTAAACTAGTGTCAATATTTTGATACTTATTGTTTCATAAAAACACGATATTTGCTCTGACAGCGGGAATTAATTATTAAATTAATTAATGTAACTTATATGTTTTGAATTTTGTAAGATAGACATCATTTTTGAATTCAGAATATCAAATATATCTTAGGTTGAAGTTTTGGTATTTTTCTGAAAAACTTCAATTTTGATGAATAGTGAAACCACTAAGTGGTACTTAAAAAACTGATTTTTCATTTAAAGGAAATTTTACCACCTCTGTATTTTGAATTTAAAAAATCCGACATACATGGTTGTCATTAAGAATTAAAATGTGGTTCAATGGGATTAAAATAAATTTTTTGATGAATAGTATCTTTTAGGTTTTTAATCGCGATTAGAGGTAATTAGTGTAATTTAAGGTAAAAATATTATTTTAATGATATGAAATAACCTAGACACATGTCCTACCCTTATTTTATGTGACATGGCCGACCAAGACAACTCATGGGTCGATTTTGGGGACCACATGGAGCCACTTGGGTAAGATAATGACATTAATGACTTTTATTTAATGTTAAAGTAAAAATGTCACAAACATGAGTTGTTTTACTAAAACAATTTTTAAATGGGATTATGCAAGTCATATTTTTGACTATGAATATTAATTAGAAAGATAAAAAGATTTCCTACATCATAGTATTTTTTTATAATGTTTAGACATTAAATAAATTAAATTATTTATGATTCCATGATGATACATCGATTACCTCATTATTTAACGATTTAAATAAAATGAAAAGATAATGTAAAATCTAAGACCTACACATGTCAAAATCCTATTGGATGGGTGGATTTAGAACTATTAGCAACTTATCCTTGAAATATATAATTTTTGGACCTTTTAAATCCGAAAAGCATTTTATAATAATGTAACCTTTTATAACTTTCCAAGAGTGCCCTTCCTCTCCTCTTATAAAAGGCCCCCACCTCTACCACCTTACCCACACTTCCAAATCCTTTTTCTCGGCCAAACCCTGACCATTTTGTCTCTCCAAATCCCTTTATAACTCCTAGAAGCCTCACTTTGGGCATAAGTCTTCCCAAGGAAACCTTTGAGCTCAAATTAAAAAGAGTTACCTGATTT
Source organism: Viscum album (assembly GCA_963277665.1). Classification (NCBI taxonomy): domain Eukaryota; kingdom Viridiplantae; phylum Streptophyta; class Magnoliopsida; order Santalales; family Viscaceae; genus Viscum; species Viscum album. The sequence goes on along the minus strand of CAUJRU010002882.1, from coordinate 5,615 downwards.
AAAGGTAGTGTCTTCTATTATGTTCTTATGTATTATTTTGATTTTCCAACCCCCTAAACTCTTTTTATTCATTTATTTTGTAAAAAAACCAGTATATTCCATATACTAGTATGTTTTTATAATAAGGATTCTAGCTACACATACACACACCTACATCTAATGGATAAAGAACACACTGTTTCTGTGGATGGCGAATTTCAGCCTCACGAAACGATGATTGTTCAATATTCTTTTAACACCTTTAAAGGTGGACATTAAGATGACACTATATTTATATATGATATATAATATGTTTATGTTTTACTTAATCTTTGGTATTTTTCATTTATGGCATACCTTTATGGTTTCCATTATGGGTAAACGTGATATCTTCATTTTAGGAAGTGCGGACTACCACCCCCTCAAAGTGATATGATTCGTTAATGCCATATGTGGGACGTATAAAGGATATAATTAATGATATTATATATGATATTATAATGGAATTATAATATACCTTTATATCATTATTATTCCATTCCATAAAATATGAAATAGATATGAAAGTAGGGTTCATGCGTATGTACGGATTACCGTCTCTATGAACGGTGCATTTCATTTCTTACCTCTAAACGTTATGTAATATTATAAATTATTGTATATAATGGATATATATGATATATATGATATCTAAATCATGAGTATAACTCTATATATAATGTATACATGAACAACTTGTAATTATAAAGAGTTTATTTTTAACTCAAGTACCAATGATCGTTAAAACGACCGTTATTAACATAAAAAATTACATAGTGTTCATGACATGGAAATAAGTGATATAAAAGGAATAATGAACTTGAAAAAGGTTCTCAAACAAGTATGAATTAACTCAAGTTTATTTTTCAGGAGTTTAAAGAACGATCGAGTCAAGTCGGACCCGAGGTATGGGACTTTGTCTCAATCTCCTTTCATTGAGGCATATTTTGTTTTATACACAACCTTCTTTTATACGGTGTATAAACCCCTTTGACTTTTAATTTTATCCAAAAGCAAAACATTTTTTTAAACGAAGCATTTACTAAACGACAAAAGGGAATGTTTTTGTCGTATGTATACAGCGACAAAGACTTCTTCGCTGCCGTGACCATTATTTGAGTTTCAGCTTCCTCTACAAGCCATAACTTTTTTTAAATGAAAAAAAATACCATGTTTTACTTTTCTTTTATTTTGGTATTGAAAATGGTTTTAATAATGTTTTTATTATATCAATGTGTTGTATTGATATCTTTTGATTGAAATTTAGAAATGTTATTTTTCCTTTATGCATGTTTTATGTGATACGATTATGTTATGGTTCTTGGGCATTGTTATGAAGACGGGTGGTTCTGTGATAAACTATGGGCGGGTGAGCCCGATATATCTCTCCAATTGATTGGGTAACGCAAAGGAGTTAAACGTTAAGGTTTCTCCGAAGAGATTTAGGGAATATACTGTGATGGGTATTCGAAACGTAACCAAGAGGGTTACTCCCTATGTAAGAATGTTATGAATGCCTCAAGTTACCTTTATGTCTTATGATTTATATGGTTTATTCATGACTTTATGAGGTATGTGATTATGTTTTATGAGTAAATTATGATTTCATTCATAGACTAATGTTTTCATTTCATTTTTTTATCGCTTACTGAGCTTTTTATGCTCATCCCAAGTTTTTGAAATGTTTTTCATAGGTCAAGGGAAGGGTACATGATATGACGATAGTGTCAAGAAAGTGTCAAGAAAGAATCCATATTTTATTTTAAATATTTTTCCGTTGATGGGAAAAATTAATACTATCTTTTATGTGACCACTTTGTTTAAATGTGGAATGTAATGCTAGTTGTATGATCTAATTCTCTAAAACTCTAAACCTGAAAAGATATTCAAGGTGTATTCATGAAATATCTCAAGATTAAGTAATGTTGAAGTATGGGGCCTTATAAAATGTGATGAAATCATTGAGAAATCCTTGACAAACAATTGATAATATTCAACAAGACAAAGAAATCTCCAAATATCAAAAGATGTTTTGTGGTTGTTCCCAATAAAAAAAACCATCTCCTTATTAGGATCAACTAATATTCTATATTAAAAAATCATGTTCCCTATGAACCTCAATACATTTTTATATAAATTAAATTTCAAAATATTTCCATATAAACAGTACCTCCTCATGATTTATAGAACGATACCCCAATTCTTTATGTTCTTTCATTGCATCTCATATAACAAAAAATATCATCTACGAACACTAACAAAAAAGTGTCATTGTATTAATGGAATATATGATTTATTAATTACATAAAAACTAAAGTAGTTTTAGTTATAAAAAATGTCTTTAGAAGATATTAATAATGACCATATCTTCTCCATAAATCCCTCATTGATATTTTTTATCCCTAACTTGTATCCAATGATTACCTAATCAAAAATAAATCATTGAAAAACACTTTTTCTAAAATGATAAATCAAAAAATACATCCAAAAGAGTTAAATGATACTTATTATTAACTATTAATCATTTTAACATATGATATCCCACCCAAAATTATAGTGAAAAAACAACTTCTTAGAAAATAGATTGTGGTCTTCCCATATTGAAACACTAGAGAAAACCAAAACATTATCCATTAGGTCATCCAATTTATTCTTTTCTTCTTTCATATCAACTCGTACCATATGATATGAAGGTGTTAAAATAAAATTTTTACCTAGGACAAGATCAATCATAATCTTTACCTCCATATATAGAGTAAGACCATAGAAATATTTTCAAAAAATTCTAGGATAATCCGAAACAATATTTGGAGTATAAATAATAGAATAAATTCTATTAGGATCAAATACTATAGTAGGAACCAATATCTAGATCTCTAGGTGGGGAGGTACTTCACAAATATACATTTGATTCCACTCTCCCTAAAACATATGTGATATACCATTATCTATAAGGAATGAGGCACACTATTTGGGACAAATTCATTGGAGAAGGTTTCTAGAAGTAAGAAAAGTATATTTATGGAGAGTATTGTCTTTTTTTTTCAAAGATTATAAATCAAGTTTATTTTAAAAGTCCATGAGAATATAAATATACTTTTCTAAATTGTATTTAAAAGATATCATATATTTTTTGAATAACTTGTGATTCATGCCTTATGAAGAAATGGTGGATAAAAGGTGATTTCAATCATATTTAGTTTTGATTTAAAAGAATTATTTTGTTAGAAGACGGAGAAGTTTCAGTAATTTCCTTTGAAAATATGTGTATGATAAAGGTGTCTGATCAACGATTAAATATCATAACTAATAATGTTCAAGATGAAATCAATTGAGAGTCAAATAATCTAGATGATAGTAAAGAAGAATTAGTGTTCATTCCAAATCATATTTTAAAGGTGATGTCATTTCCTGGTGTTTACCAAATTTTTGGGCCTCAAAATATTTAGAATGAAGTAATGTGTTTTTTTAAATATATTTTATTCATATGATATAATATTCATCTAAATTTTTCATGAAAGAGGGGTTCCAGGTTCAACACATAAAAATATGGAAAAGGAAAGAATTGTGTGCAAGATTGAAGGTGGTTTAGAATGTTACAAGAAAGGAATATTTTTGAATCATAATATCGAAATTTGGAAAGGGAATGAAGTGAAAGAAAGATCTATAAAGTTAATGAAAAGTTTAGGTTGTGAGAAAGAGACTTACACGCCCAATGTGACGTCAAATAAGGTTTTGTGGCACAAAGCGGATTTTTCATGTGCATAAGGTTTTTCCTCATAGGGTTCAGTGATACCTATAAATAAGAGGTGTACCCATCTCGTTTGAGTAGCTTGACACATAGAGTAATAAATATATCTAAATTTTGAAATAATTATATGAAAATAGAGTTGTGTGAAATAATTAGAATTGCATGCAATCTAAGGAAGTTGTGCACAAGATGTGAGTTGTGCATTGGAAAAATGTTTCTCACTAGAGGTCTTATGTGATAAAAGTTAAAAAATAAATTGAAAAATTCAATGAAGTCACATGAAATATTGGAAGTTCCACACACGTAGTATGTTTTTTACAAAGAATTACTTACCATATTCTAGGTAGGAAAGTGAATTATTGATTTCAGAGATCAAATCTATGAATGTATGTCAAGATGCACTAAAATATTACATTACCCTATTTATAGAAAGAGGGAGCACACACACTATTAGATTATATTCATAGTTATACATGAGGGTATAGTCATGTCATACTAATAATATTCCATACAAAAGGATTATTTTATAGTTCACTTTATGGTGTTGGGTTATTACTATACCATACCAAGGACGTAGCGACTATTATTGAGTAGTGGACCTTGTAAATTCTAGTGTTACTATGGATAAGTGTATGGATTTTGATTAGCAAGGATGGAATCTCTTTAACCATAGGTGAAGTTTGTTTTAGAAACAAATGAATAGAAAATAAAAAGATATCACTGATTCACTGCTCTTGGTCTCAGTGATACTTGGATCCTGACTAAGAAACTTTACTATGATGATAATAATAAACCGTAGCATGATGTTAGAAAATCCAATCTATCTTGATGATGATGTAAAAAAATCCATATAAATAATTTTAAACTCTCAAGATAAATCTACATTAGATATCAACAAAAAATAAGGAAATTGAAGCCCCTTCTATTTCCTCTTCCCAAGAGGTGTCACTAACTCCATAACAAAGGACATGAGCTCTGTTTAAAGGTTAAGAATATAAAAAAAATGGACTGATATAAATGAGTGGGATGAGCCAATATCAATTAAATAAATATATACTGAAGATTTAATAACAATGGTACCTCTCACTGTCATTGGACCCATATATACCACTCTTATAAGATCATTTACTGCAAAAAAGTTGTTTCACTCCTGAGGCCTGTGGTTGGATCCCTGTAGTCAATGAATCATTTGATAGCACTACAGTAACCATTGGAGTCGATAATCACTAGACCCATTGTGGTATAGACTTAACCTAAAAACAATTGTTGCAAATTATCATAACATCCACAACTATTACACATCTTCACAAGTACATGAAAATAATATCAGTTTTTCATGACCTTGTCACAATAATAGCATTATTGGGGAACATTACTTGTTATAACTGAAGGTTCATAGGAGGAATTCCAATCTGAAACACCGCCACAACTCTTATGATGATCTTACTACATCCTCATTTTCCCTTAAATTCATCTAAACATTCCACTAGGTGGAAGAAGAGGGGGATGATAACCAACCATACCTGGAATATTCACCTTCTAAACAATTTCTATGTCTACCATCATCGTATATGTTGAATGCTTCAACATAAATACCTGCAATACAAAATCTAATCCCAAACATGACATGTAATTTTCATATTTATGCTAGTCATTATTTACCACCTCTAGAGAAAAATGAACCAACTCAGAAAACTTATTGGTGTACACTAACACAAAACGCTCTCCATGCTATATGGAGAGGAACTCTAGAGACCACTCTATAATCAATAACTCTTGAAAAAACTATATAAATAAGAGATTATTGAAACCCTTTTAGTCCATTCCCACATGCTTATTTTCCTAT
>CAUJRU010002881.1:0-62831 GCA_963277665.1 Viscum album | reverse complement strand
TCATTCTATGTATATAACTCCTCCTCTTTCACAATGTTTGGACAGAAATTCCAAACGAACATTATCATACTCCTTCTGGTGGAATTTTATGCAATTCTAGTCATGAATCAGCTTTCCCTCTATAGATCCAACATAAATTACCACGAGAGGGAAATCACTCCCTATATGGTGAATCAACCACAGATTCCTTACAAGTTCAAGAAAGAGGATGAATTTTCATTAGTACCATCATTAGAAACATCGATATTACTTCCATATGAGAATACATATCTTTCTCAAATGATTGAGTCTAAGGAAGGAACCATCCTTGAAGACATGCCTATTGTTAGGGAATTAATTGATGTGTTTCATGAGGAATTTCTTATTCTTCCTCTTAGGAGAGATGTTGAATTCTCGATTTCTATTATACATGGGATGCTTCCAATATCGAAAACACTATATTGAATGGTTATTTTGGAGGTCTAGGAGCTACAAAATCAACTACTGATGAATCTGGATAAAGGGTTTATATTCACAAGTACTTTACCAGGGGGCACCAATCCTATTCTTCAAGAGGAAGTATGGGTCAATGTGCATTTTTATTGATTATCGTGAGATCAAAAAAAATAACAATAAATAACAAGTATGATTTTCCACGAAATGATGATTTGTTTGATCGGCTATGTAGAGCACAATAATTCTCTGAGGTGGATCTGTGGTTGGGATATTAGCAAGTAAGGTTGAAGAAGAAGGATATCCCAAAAACTACATTTTGTACTAATTTTAAGAACTATTCATTAATAGTAATTATTTTTAGACTCAATAATGATATAACAATATTCATGGACATGATGAATGGATTCTTTAGAGATTACATTAAAAAAAATTGGTAGTCTTTATAGATGATATTTTAATATACTATAAAATCAAGGAGGAGATTCAGGAACAACTGAGCACTATTCTAGAGACCTTGTGAAATGATAATCTCTACAAAAAGTATAGAAAGTGTGAGTTCTAGTTGAAGGAAGACTCTTTTTTGGGGCATATCATCACAAGTAGTGGGATATCTATGGATCCTACAAAACCAAAACCAATTGAGGGATAGCTAAGGTTGACATATGTGATAGATGTCCATAGCTTCCTGGGGTTATCTGGATATTATCATCGATTTGTGAGAAATTTCTCACAATTTTCAAACCCTCATAACATGCTAACATGGAAGAGAGTCAAGTTTACATGGAATGATGAATTTGATGAAATATTTATGTAGTTGAAAAAGAGGATTATCAATATGCCTATGCTCACACTCCCCACAAGTGGTGACCTGTTCATAATTTTTATTGATGCTTCAAAGAAGGGCCTAGGCTATGTGTTGATGCATAGTGACCAAGTCATTGCCTATGCCTCAAGGTAGTTTAAAATTAATGAGTTAAACTATCCCACTCATGTTGTAAAGTTTTCAACGATGATCATTCCATAGATAATCTAGCGGCGTTATCTCTTTTGAGAGAAGGGTGAAATATATACAGATCAAAAATTCTCAACTATATATTCACATATAATTATCTGAATATTCACAAATGAAGCTAGTTAGAGATCATTATGGATTACAACTGATCAATCCAATACCACCATGGAAATCAATCAAGGGGGAATATTCCATATGTAGATACGACCATGTAATTCTATGAGAATTGAAATTGGATCCACTCTTCTTAGATTTAATGAACATGGACATGGGAATCACATAGAAGGGAACATCAACAATAATTTCACAAATGATTACTTGACCATATATTTTGTAAAGGTTAAAGGATGCTCAAAATGATGATGTGGGAATTCAAAAGGAAGTGTAAAATATAAAAAAATTGAAATAGTTTGATTTTAATGGTAATGAAGATAGAATTGTGTGATTTGGAACAAGAGTATGTATTCAATAAAACCTATATTTAATGAAATAAATTTTGGATGATGAACATAGTTCTAATTTCACCCTTCACCCTGGAAACATGAAGATGTATCAAGATCTTCAAGAGCACTACAGGTGGGATAACATGAAGAAGAAGAATTATGCATATACATCAATGTTCCTAGTATGTTATTATGTGACGACAGAGAGGTATATGTATAAGGGGATGATGAAACCATTACCCATAACAACATGGAATTAGTAACACATCACCATGGACATCGTCCCCGGACATCTGAAGAAAAAAAAGGAAACAATGATATCTATGAAGTTTTGGATCCTCTTATAAATACTAAACACTTAATTTAAATTAGAGATGATTTCTCATTGGATCAACTGGCATGAATATATATCAAAGATGTTGTAAGGCTGCAAAGAGTACCACTGTCATTTGTATCGGATGAAGATCCTAGATTCACCTATATCTTCTGAAAGAGTCTCCAATATGCTATGAACACTGAGTTATACTTTAGAACAACCTATCGGCCCCAAACAGATGGAAAATCTGAGAAGACTATCTAGACACTTGATGTAATGTTGATAGCTTTCTCAATGGACATTAACAGAGGGTGGGACCAACATCTTCACTTGGTGGAGTTGTCTTACAACACCAGTTTCCACTCAAGCATTCAAATGGTTCCTTATGAATCTCTTTATGGGAAGAGGAGAAAAACACAAGAATGTATGTATGAAATTGGGGAATTAAAACATCTTGGTATATAAATAGTAAAATAAATGGTGTAGATGGTTAAGACCATCCAACAACACATCGAAGAATCCTATATTCGATAAAAGATCTATACTGATAATCATCGACAAGACCTAGAGTTTGATGATGGAGACAAATTATTCCTCTATATATCTCCATGGAATAGATTTATGTGATTTAGGTATATGGGGATGATTATTTAAAGGTACATTGTTCCTTATGATATTCTTGATCGCATTGGAGTAATGATCTATCTACTAACACTCTCACTAGACCTGTCTCATGTCCATGATGTATTCCATGTATCACACTTAAGGAATTGTATACCAGACTCATCACATGTACTTAATCCAAAGGTGTTACCATTGAAGAATGACCTCTCCTATGAGGAGAATGTGATAAGGATCTCTGATGATAGATAAAAAATTCTAGGAAAAAAGATAATTCCCCACCTATAAGTTTTGTGGAGAAACCGAAAGTTTGAATAAGCGATGTGGGAATCAAAGGAAGTCATGCAGAAGAGCTAATCTCATCTATTTTACATTAGAAAAAGGAATGTTTTATGGTCAAATTTCTTTAAGGGGGTAGGTTGTACTGACACAAACTGTTAGGAATAAAATTACATTTATTTTAATTAAATGTATTATGGTTATAGAAAACAAATTAATTTTTTTTATTATGTCCAATTGGATTTAAATGACAATTATGTATCCTTACTTTTGAAAATATAGCCATTGAATAGGGATCACGTGACTAGTATAATTATATGTTTATAAAAAATCCTTTTGACACAAACAAAACAAGTGATGGCCTCAACCAGTAGGATCATACCCTATGAGAAAAAAATTTCATAGCATCCGGGGGAGATAGAATTTCTAGGATTTTTCCTAGACCAAGCCCAAGCCTAGATCCAATAACTTTAGCATGAATGAAACTGTTTATGGGAGAAGTTCAAGTTAATCGATATCACAGCCCAAACCATGTTCACAGAATGACCCCATGAAAGCCCCACCATCTCACACCTTAATCGTAGGGTGTAAGATGGTGTAATAAATGGATATGTAACAAGACATTAGAATTATGAATATGTGTGTTATTTTTTTATAAATAATTATTGTACTTTCATTCTATTATTGTTACTTTTAAAATGATTTTTAAAGAACAAATAGTTTTATTGGATAATATTGAAATTAAATAAAAAAATATATTTTTATGAATTAATGGATTTTTTAAATAAATTATATTTTAATAAAATATTATTATTAAATTACTTTTATTAAATACAAAATCTCGTATAATTTTTATGAAGTCAACTGTAATTTTTATTAATGTTTGAAAACTATTTTTTTCAAAACCCATAAATTTTCAATAAATGTTAGTTTTTATTTTACGAGTAAAAAATGACATATTTATAAATTTATATAGATAAAATGAATATTATTTTTTAATTAGGATGATAAAATTTTCAAATCGTTATTTTTTCATAGTTTTCTAAGATAACCATATTTTTAGATAAAAATTAAATACAATTTAAATATATAATGTGTTTTATGAAATCATAATGAACCCGTAGTGATGTAATAAAATACAATAAATGGTATATTAAAAAAATATATGTTTTTCATCACAATAATTTAATTTTAGGTTTATTTTATTTATTATATAAATCCATAGTGAATCCTCTAAGACATATAAAATATTTCAATATTTTAAAATCATTTTCTTGAAAGATTGACTCACCTCCACTTAATAAAGGGATATATTTTAATATATTCAGCCTTTATCAATTTGAAACAATATATACAAATCATCCTTTCTTGAAAACGTGGGAAAACCCCTAGGGTTGGTTTTTCGTTTTGAATATTTTAGTGTGTACGTTCCAAAACCAAAATAATAAATAATTCTCCACCTTTCCTATATAAACCCACAATAGAACCCATTCATATTCAATCATGCTCTTTTAAGTTAAACCACCCTATTACCCACGTCTTTAGAGTCCACCCAATGTTCCCCTAACATCCCAAAAAGCCTCTCTAAATCCTTTGGGATCACACATCCATGTAAGGGATCTTCTATCCCTCATCTTTTATCAAGAATTCATGACATGGTATATCTTTTAAATTTTTATATTTTTCTATGTCGGGATATTTTATTAAATATACTACTTATTTTCAATTTGATGTAAAAATGATGAGATATTCCTTTCACTATAATTAATCCCCATTATGATCTTTTAAACCAACCCGCTACTATGCTAAAATTCGGTAAGGGAATTATATCTTCTCATTTAAATTCTAACATTTCTTTTATATTATGAATTTAAATTCCATTTCTCATATTGGGATATTATGTTTGATGATCCCCTTACTCTATATCCCATTTAAAAATACATAGAAACCCCTTTCTATCTCATCAAACTAGTTTTTGAATTTCCATATGATTCCATTATGCTGCTAAAATTTCACTATGATTCACCATACCGAAATCATTGTATAGTGAATATGATACTCATTATTCTATAAAGGGTATTCACCGTTATGAATATATACTTATCAACTGGTGAATTACATGTATGAATTCCACATTCCTTGATTGTGTAACAAATTTTTATGTTGAATTAATCCAAGTTATATGATCTATGTGGCACACTTAAGCATTAGATTGAAATGATTATGAAGGTTGTGTCCTTATATCACTCCAATGAATTGGGAAATGTTTTGTATCATGATATTTCATGTTGGTACATATGTTTACCTAATTCATTTATAGGAATTTTTCCACCATGTTGGTATAGGGGTTTACATAATTTCTTTATGTTAATGGTGCGATGTTTTAAGTTGTTTCCACTTATCCTTGTTATAAAAAGCATACTATATAACACCTTTATGATCATGTTTCTTTATTCTCCATTGATATGAATATTTCCTAATATGTATTGTATTCTTCATTTTATTCATCGTTTACTCCCTTAATGGGATTTATACCTCACATGTTTCTTATGAATGTCCTTGGGTTATCCCATGCATTACTATGTATGAAGGAATGATCATGTCAAAGATGTTTTTAACAAAGAATTTTATTTGATGTTTTAAGTTGTTATGTAGTGTTTCTATGCCCCAAATACACTACACCTATCGATATTCTAAGTTGTATTAAGTGTAATTTTATTTAGTAAATCATGTTCAAATAAGAAATAAATAAGAGGGTTGTTATAATTGTGGTGATATTAAATTAATCATTCCCATTTTATATTGTTATAGAACATGGTTAGAAACACCATGTATTGACCATGTGGATCAATTTGTAACTTTTCACAAATATGTATGGTTTTAAGAGAATCCCCCCATGGTTTTTACTAATTTTTTTCTTATAAAAAATAGGATACATATTTTTTCATCATGGTTAGTATTAAATGTGTGAAAACAATTTGATTTTGTGTTTCTCTCCTAAAACTGAGATTTTTATACCTAAATCTCTTGAAATGCATCCATGATTCTGAGACACCTATCAAAACATAAAACCAATATAAAAAATACACTAAATAAATACTACCCTCAAAATTACATTCCAAATATTAGTTTTAAAATTGGATTATCCACCAAATTTAAAACTTAAAATACCTTTGAAAAATTCAACCCATCCAAAAATATGGGATCTTACACTACACACCAAATTTTATATAGTTTATTGATAGTAAAATTAATAAATTTTACTTAGTATTAATGATTATATATCAAAATTCATTTGATTTTTTTGAATTTAAAAGTTTTAAGAAAGTTTTTAGATGTGCCAAAAAGTTAGAAATCGGGTTTTCTAATGATCATGTTATACAAAAGAACAAGTCAAAAAATAGGTCCAAGTGGCATAAAAATGGGAAATATCCATTTAGTAAATCTAAAGTTAAGAAAATAATTTTTACATCTTGTGATATGTTTTGTAAAAAGAACCTTGTAAAACATCTTATAAAATCTGGTAAGTGATTCTAATGTGGTAAGTTTTGATATTTTTATTGGGATTAAAAATTAACATATCAAAGTAATGAATATAAAAATAATTATAGGACATGAGTTATTATTTTAAATTGAAATGAAATGGGCCATTATGTGAGTAATTTTAAAATTATAGTAGTAAAAGATAAAATTAATCATATGAAAAAAGGTGTGTCTAAATATTTTGTGTCTACTTTGGAATATTTTGGATCATCCTATGATGATCTTTCATATATATTACTTCATTATTCATATTATTCCAATGTATTATTTGAATTAGGATACACATATTCTATCATTTTCGAGATATTTGTTGATAAATTGATAATTTATGTTTAAGAAATGAAGTTTATGCTTCTGGTAAGGTAAAAATAATTTGTAAGAATCTACTTATTATTATCCATGGAAAGGATTTACCTACAAGACTCAATATATTTCATCTTATATATTTTAATATTATTATATTTATGGATTAACATTATGTTTATCAGGATATGATAGTGGATCTAAATAAGTTTATCTATAGAATAAGTTATATTTTTGTACAAGAATAATTCATAACTTTAATAACATGTCGATAATATTATAAAATTTATTAAATATTGAAATGAATGTTATATTGCAAATATTTTTTTAGAGAAAAGGGGACTGTTAAATTAAAGATGTTATTATAGTAAATGAACAATTGAATGTATTTTCTGATGATTTTTCTGGTATTATACTTGATTGAAAAATTTAAAGTACTATTTACATAGTGGAAGATGTTAACCCAATATGAAAACATATTTATAGAATAAATAAAGAAGAAATTTTGGAATTAATAAAGGTGTTATAAGAGTTTATTGATAATGTCTTCATTCATACAAGCACTTCACCATGGGTCTTGCATATTTTTTGTTAAAAATAAATATAGTTCCCTAAGGATTTTTATTTATTACATACCATTTAAAAAAATTGTTTTCAAGAATAATTGTTTTTCCACATATAGAGAGAATTCCAAAGACAGAATTTTAAACTAGGCATGGGAATTATAAGTTTTTTCTTATTTTATTTGGGTTGAAAAATGATCTAGTGGTATCTATAGACATATGAATAGATTTTTTCCATGAGTTTTAGGAAACAATTTTTGTCTATGATTATTAATGAAATATTGATATGTTATAAAAGTAATGATGATCCTGGGAAATATATGTGAGTTGTTCAAAAAACCATTATACAAAATTATTTATATAGAATGTTTTTTTAAATGTGAATTATTTTTTTAAAGGATTTATTTCCTTAAATTTATTTTAAAAAAAGGTGAATTGAATATTGATCTATAAAAAAGTAAATTAGTTAAATAGTCAACATAATTAGAAAATGTCACACAGATTCATATTTTTCTGTGATTTGTGGGTTACTACTAGTGGTTTGTTGAAAACACAGACCAATTATCTAGACTAATTATGAAGTCAATACTAAAAGGTGTTAAACTCATTTGGATGTAATAATGTGATTAATTTTTCTATAAATTTAAATGAATATTATTTAATTCTCTAGTGTTATTCATTCTATCTATAATTGGTGACTGTTATCTACAGAAATGGGTTTTTAATGAGTTTTCTTATTGTTATAATTAAAATGATCGAGTAACTAATTATTAATTACATAAATTGAAACCACATGAGATAGATTATCCAAAAAATGATCATTAATTGGTTTCTATAGTGTTTAAATTTAAAATATAGAGATATTATTTGTGTGGAGTAAAGAGTTAAATATATACTGGTTATAAAATTTTGATTTATATATTCAATCACAATGAGTATCACATGAGGTGGTGAAGATAGAAGGAACTGGTTAAGGATTATGATTACATGATTCATTACCACTGAGGAAATGTAATCATAGTAGTCTATTATTTAAGTCAGATAGATAACACATCATCAAATATGAAACATTTGGAACATGATCTATTAGTAAACGATTTAGTGAATTTTGGTTAATAAATTGATCATGTAGGAACTTTTATATATTATTAATGTGTCATTGTAGTCATTGTTATTGAAAATTAATAATCAGTCCTGGAATGAGTATGTTGTTTTATAGGAAAAGGTAAAATATTTCCATAAGGGTAATTTTTCATAGTTCAATGTTGATAATGAATGTGTTATGATGTTTGTAAAGAGATTATGTGTGCCTTGTGATTCCTAGTGGAAGACATAATTAGTGAGTGTGGATCATATGTCTCTATTTTATATTTATCGAAGAATAAATAATATATATAAAGAGCATTAAGAAAATTTATTTTGGTATGGAATGAAATTATACATTGACTACGTCACCATGAAATGATTGAATTGACAAAAAGTTAATATTGAGAAACAATTACTAAAGGGCCTCATTCATCCTCTTCCAGTGATATAGTGGAAATGTGAAAAATTATCTATGGATATTATAGTGGGATTCAAAAAGAAATATTGAAATAATATTGCTATTTATTTTTTTGTTGATCAATTAATGAAATATATATATTTACATCCTATTTAAGATACTATGTCATTAGGTCATTTTCCTTGAATGAATTTGAAGGAAACAGTCTGATTACATGGATTTTCCACCTTTATTTTATATGAATTTGATTATAGGATTACATATAATTTTTAGAATATACTTTAGAAGTGATTATGAATAGAATTAAATTTTAATACATATTTTCATCTTCAATATGATGGACAATTAGTGAAAATTATCCAAACCACGTAAGACATGATTTGATCATTTTCAATTGATTACCACCGAATTTGGGATCAATATGTTTTATTATATGATTTTTATTATAATATAATTTTGAATGAAAATATATATATTGTATCCTTTGAAGTGTTATATGTAAATTAGTGTTAAACAACAAGTTATTGGGATGAATATGGGAAAAAATTGATGGGTCCAGAATTAGTATAATAAGTGATTGAGACTGTAAATAGGATTCAATATCAGATGTGGATAGAACATATTAGGAAAAATGTTTATGTACAAAACTATTTTAATTATTTTTCTTTGGAGGTTAAAAAACATGTTATTATTAAGGTATATCTATGTAAAAGTGTTATGAGTTTTGGGTTAATCATAATGTCAAGTCCATTGTTCAGTTTACTATATAAAATCTTGTATAATTTTGGATCATTTTCCTACTAAGTGTACATTCATCTGAGTTTATTCTGGATACATTATTTTCTTCTTGTTTCATTGTCAAGGAATTATGTGCTTGATGCATCTCATGTTTTGAGCCCTAAAGTAGTAAAAGTGGAATATAATCATTCATTCGAGGAATAACAAGTTTATATTCCTAACCTCAGAGATCATGTTTTATGGAATATGGATATTCACTATGTTAAGGTTTTTTTTAAAATACTTGTATTATTGAAGAAGAAAAATTAGAATCAGAAAATATATTAGAGGAAAAATATCCCCACCTCTTTAAGTAATGAAAAAAATTGTGAGGATGCAATTATAAAAGGAGGGAAACTGTAATAAATTTTTTAATTATAATAGTAAATTAATTTCACACCTTAATAATATTTATTAATTATATTTTATAGATTTATATTTAAAAAAATATTATTATTTAATTTTTCATTCAAAAAGGAATAGTTTTATTCTTAATAAATTTCATTTTATGTATTATACAGTTTCATTTGGAAATATTAATTTTATTATTTTAGATTTTTATGTTAACAAAATATATGTCACTTTTATATTATAAAACAAAAATTATATTAGATTTATTTTTTGATAATATTATGAAAAAGTTATTTTTTAGTAGAATAGTAGAACATACTAATTTTTAATAAAATTATCTTTTCTTTTAACCAGATTACTTTGTCTCATTTTTTTTTATTGTTTTTAAATTTCATTATTTATTTTTTATTTAAGATTATCTAATAAATTTCATTATAATCAACACTGTACTTTTATTTCATATAGAATCATCTTTCTACTTAAGAATGAAATTTTATTGAAACACGTTTTTCTTCTCGTTATGGGTCCTAATTTTAAAAAAAATCTAAAACTTATATAAATTGAATTATATAAAACATAATCCATATTTTTAATCACAATTTAAAATTTCTATAATGATACTGATTTTAGTTTTTGTCATTATTAATAGTAACATTGGTAAAAAGTAAGTTACTACAGTAGTAGTCTAAATGAGTTTAAAGGGTTAAAATTAAAATAGAAGGATTAATACAACCTATAATGTGTCCAAATACAATTTTATATCCTTATTTTGGACATATATCACATAATATTCATAAATATTCCATTTTAGAGCTGTATAGATTGAGTATGAAATTAATATATTCTAATCTCTGGAAAAGTTCCAATTTGTTCTATCCCCCACTCATAAATGGACTACCCCTATTATATTTTCTCTGAACTTCAAAATCTTCTATCCAGTCAAACAATTACCAAAATAACTTCATAAAATAACTATACACATTCTATCTGCCTAGTTTTGATCATAGAACCAACCTAGGAAGTATTTAGGAATATTCCTAAAGAGGTTTTCTCAAGAAGATTTATAGTTCTTAATCGAGCGTTTTCATTTTATTCCAACTTATACCACATTAAAATATTATTTAACCATGATGAAATAATATAATTACTATATTTCATATAATTTAATGTTATTATGATTATATAATAACCATTTTCATCTACATAACTATCATATGAAAAATAAATAGACTGATCACACGTACGTGCAGACTACCACCTCACGAGGTGATGTATTCCATTTTTACATTAGTGAATCTTATGGATGATCGTAAAAAGATATAAATGAAATAATATTATATATAAGATATAAATTTCATTCTATTATTGTAAATAAATATTATACTTCTTTTTTTACCATCCAATGAAAAATAAAAACATTGCTCTTGCGTACAAGAAGACTCACCATGTGAACCGATGTATTTTATTTTTAATCACCGCCTCACATTATTTGTATATATAGGTGGATTTAAATAAATAAAATTTTATTTATTATATATTAAACACTATTTAATGATAATATTATACGCACCTTATTTCTCTCCTTTTTGTTAAAAAAATAGAAATGTCATTCATGCCTATATATGGTCTACACTCTCCAAGAGTATAACATAATTCATTTTTCATAACCATCTTACATAGTTAGTTATAAAATTATAATTAATTTATAGAACTAATAATTATAACATTATAAATATTATGAAAATTATACAATCATGACAATTTGATCAAATTCAGCCTACTGAAGTCATTTTTTACATAGTAATAATACTTCCTCAAAACATTCAAAGTAAACTTAACAAAATAAGTAATTAAGTATAACATGGGTATAAGTGAAATAAAAGGAATAATAAACTTGAATATGGTAATCAAAAAATTAAATAATTAAGACAATGTTTTATTTAATAAAATAAATAACATACACGAAAATCTAGACTCCAAGTAAGAGAGAGTTTATCTAAAAACCCCATTTTAAATGATTTAATGATTGATTTTTTATTTTTTGAATTTCTTGTCCATATTTATAAAATTACTTTATATATTTATTTATATAGAAATAAATTAACTAAAATATACATATTATGTCTCTTTTATCATTATTTAAAAGGTTTTCAGAAGGAATTTTATTATGTATTTTATACAAAATTTTTTGAGTTTCATTACAAATAGAAGAATGATTACTATTTTCTAACATATACGACATAAATGGATTTTTCATAAAAAAACATTATTAATGTTTGTATTTATTTATATTATTCCATTATTTCTTCAAATAAAAACCCTCCTTCCATTTTTTTGGTTTTTTTAGTTTTGAATATTTGTTTTTAAAAGGAAGGGATATATCAATATATTTAAATGTTTTTTATGGGATCAAATGTATATTTTTATGAGGTTGATTATGGAAATAAATGATTATATTTATTTCAAACATTTTTTGGTCTTTGAAAATAATTTATCATTATGTTATCCGAATAAAGATCTTTAATGCATTGGGTAATGATTATGTTCTCTGTAGAATTATATTGAATATTGAGTATATAGGTTATTTCAGTTCTTTTAAGGGTTATATGAAGATGAAGTATCAAGGTACATAAATTTATTTTTGATGTCTTATAATGAGTATTTATATAAATTTATTTATTTCAAAATTTAAACTAATTATATTTTTTTAATGAAGTGATTAAACCTTTTAGGATAAAATAGTTTGTTATTAAGAATATTTTGTATTTGGGTTATTGATTTTTTTACGAAATCATTATGATTAGTATTTTGAATTTATATTTTATTATAAAGTGTATTATTAATAACAAAATTGGTAGTAAAGATGATTTCATATGTTTGTAAATAATTATTCGAGCTCAGTTTTTATTATGTTAAAGGAAAACTCTCTTTTATGAACACATGGTTTTGAAATGGACTAATCAGTCTCATTTTTTATATGACCCTTAAATAATTTTTTTATTAAACCATATTTTTTAAAAAAATAATAGTATTTAAGGATTATTAGGAATAAAAATGATGTAATTCTTAAAATTATAAGGGTTTAACATGAAAATAAAACACATTTCGTTTTATAAGACTTATACTATCGAAACTGGATTATAAGAAGAAGATTAAAACTTCTAATGTATGGGTTTTTTATATAATATTTATGACCGAATTAATTGAAAATAAAAACATTAATAAATTTAATTTAATGAAATAAAATGAATTATTGTTTAAATATGAAATTGTGGGTTGAATAATGATAAGGTATTTATAAGGATTCAAGTATGTAACTAGTTTTCCAAGACTAATAAACCAGTCATTCCTTAGTGATGTGATCCAATTTATCTTATATAGATTTAATAATGTAATCACTAACATTGGGTTACTAGATTCATGGTGTTATAGTTTGTATGAAATGTTGTTTATTAGGACCCATGAGAGATAGATTATATATTAACATAGCTAAAATAATCATTATGATAATCATATAGATTATTTGAAAAATATTTAGGAATTTTGTTTTCATGGCTCAATATTCATTATGAATTAAGTATAACTAAGAAGTTTTCAACATTTAGTGATGTTTCAAAATGTAAGGGAATAAATATCTGTCACGACCCATCCTCGGGACCCGTGTCGTGACTACCCCAAGCCCACCTTCCATAGGACAGGGGCTGGAAACTATCACCAAAGGCATAAATCCCGATAAATAGGGAAGGTATTGCCATTATAAAGTAAAAAACACAACATAGTATGCAACAGAAGAATGCACTAAGTAAACCTGAGTACAAAAGTATATGATGAAAAGTAAATGGGCCAGTATAAAAACCCAACTATAATGTACAGTACAACAGAAAAGCTGGTACAACTGTAGTAAATTAAAATAGCAACCACTGAGTCACCCTTTAGGAATCCCACATGAAGGGTGGGTATAGATGGCATCCTCAGCACCTCGAGTATTGTCATTTGCTCTGTGTACGTCATGTCGTGTGGTCCTCCTCTAGGTATCGTCCAGCTCCACGAGACTCTACAATGATCAGTGTTATCTTTTGTCTGCATCCAACACAACATAGTGCGGGTATAGCCCGTGTAGGGGTGAGTATAACAATACTCAATAGAGACCCCGAGACCCCTCAAGGTCTCCCATAATCCATGAAGGATAAACCAAAATGGAAAGATACAATCAAGAAGTATCAACCAACTCTACATAGGTATTTTTCCATACATATTCCTAAGTCATCAATCCCAGTTCAGCTCCAACACTCGAGCCCAAGCATATCCCAGTCCACATAGGAAAGAAGTCAATCACATAGATGATAAGGATTGATAGTCAAGAATCAGCTCACATAGGTATACATTATTTCATAAAGCGATAAGGATGATTAGATATAGTCACTAATTCATCTATGCTATAGGACCCACGTAGGATACTAGACTAGCTAAGCTGTTGGACCAAGGTAGGATACTAGACCGACTACTCTTTCGGACCGACGTAGGATTCTAGAACATAAGTCAAACTGTCATACCCACTTTGGATACAAGTACATTAGTCATCGCTGTCGAACCCATGGTATATTCCAGTACTGTTTTCATCGTCATCAAACCCACAAAGAACTCTAGTACAGTAGTCATCATCATCGAACCCACAGAGGATTACAGCACTGAAGTCTTTGCAGTTGCAGCCAGCTGTAAGGTTCCCGCACACAGAACGCTCGATTCCAGGAGGGTCTGCTACTCGATCCAAGGGGTTGATTTATCAACTATCAAGAAGTCCATTTTTGATGTATCCTAAAGTTCCGTCTCTTCAAAAGGTACCCATCGCGACAGATGTCGTGTCAATCGGACACCTGGCTTGATAGATATTGGCTTTTCTGTTCCAGGGGCCCGGTTGGAATTCCCCTCGTTCCAAACCGATCCATTTTCCAATGACGTCTAAAACTCACTTATAATATCACAAAAGGATCGTATAATCATTATGATCCTAGTGCCGTAGACATTGGATCGATCGGACGCGTGGGATTTTTATGATTCACATTTAAGTGAAAATGGGATCGGCTCGTTATGCCCAGTGGGCTGGTGGGTTGGCCCGACCTGATTCGGTGGGTCCAACACGGTAAAGGTTCAGACCAGACTGGGGATGCGAACGGTTCGGCCTAAGGGGTGCAGTCCGACACGACCCGATTCGGCGGGTCTGACCCAGCAGAGGGTCAGACCGGCCTAGTGAAGCGCACAGTCCGGCAAGAGGGGTGTGGTCTAGCCTGAGGGGCGCGGCCCCGCAGGGCGCGGTTCGGAACAATGGGGTTCAGTGTGGCGCGGCCTATCCTGGATGGTCATAGCCCTTAGGTCACCCTAACCAGCGGTGCCAAGTGTCTTCGTCACCCTGTCGTGCCAGTCGAGGCCGACCGGTCTTCCTGGCACGAGCAGCATGCGGTTGCATGCCCGATCCCTATGCCGTGGTGCCTATGTGCGCCGTGACTCCTTCTACCCAGCCGACTGTCGAGCCCGCCGGTTCTTCCGTCGGAGGGGCCCATACTGTGTGGTTCGTGGTTCTCCATAGTGCTACATTGTGGGGGCGCAACAGTTCCACCAGCCCAGACGGCTTCAGTTGAGTGGCCTGTGGTGGCAGGCTACAAATCTTTCGCATGTGGCTGTCGCCTTCGTTCGTTGCCGCCACTTCCAACATGCCTCTATCGCGAATAAAAATCATGAAAACATCGAAGGGTCGTCGGGCCATGTTCATTCATCCCTTGCCCTCCACATTAGCCTGTATTAATTGGACAAAGTTATTCCAAATAATTCAACACAAACAAGATAATTTATTCCCTTATAAATTATATGAAACTCTAACCTTGATTAAGATTCGTTCCTCGACGAGTCGCGGATGACAAGAATCGTGGTGGTTGGGCATCGCGGATGACGGTTCCGTTCCGTCAACATTGCAGTAAGAGGGAGGTATCATTATTGTGGCGTTGCCTCTTTCCTTGCCATGGTTGAAGTAGTAAAGGATGTGATTGTGTCCCTCGCATTCTTCATTGGAGTTGTTCATCGTTGAAGAGCGATGTTCTTCGTTGGATGAAGAACACTATTCTTCTCTTGAGCTCTCCCCAAAATCCTACCAACACAATGACTTCCAAACTAAAATAATTTCTAAGGATACTTTTTTATTCACACATGTAATTCAAAAATCAAACCCTTTAATTAATTAATTTGAGTTCAATTCATTAATTAAAATAGTTAGAAAATATTAATGGGAGAGATGGAGGTGAAGAGATCACATTCATTATGGGGGAGTTGTCAGATTAATTAAAAAGGTGTTAATGGGGAGTTTAGGGGAGGTGATAAGTCAGGGTTCACATGGGCCCCACCTCAAAAATATCCTCTCGTGAGAGGTTATGTGGATGTGGACCCCACAAATAACTTCCCCTTGTAGGATATAACTACCCAAGATAAATTAAATTGTTCACAACAATTTTATTTAACATTTTAATCAAACCCAAAAAATTAACTTCTCCTCCCGAGAAAATGCAACTGCGTTAAAGGTCCCCTTAAGAGAATACCGACATTGTGAGTTCATAAGTTCCCTCAAGTTTCAATTCCAAGAACCGGTTCAAAAGATAGAATAACTCGCACGTACGTCTACAGAACGTACCTGAAAAAAAGTTCAGTAATTGATTTTGGGCACATAGGGCCTCAGAATTAAGTGCAGTCTCAAACCACAGACCCGTAAAATTCAAAAGTATTTAACAAAAAAAAATTCTTTGAAATTTCCGAGAATTTTCATTACTCCCACTATAGAGCTTTACATCCCCATAAAGCTAAAACACACACTAGGCAAACAAATGGGGGTACTGTGCTCGCATATGAGCCTCCCGCTCCCAAGTGCTCTCCTAGAGGTTCCTGTGCATCCAACGAATGCACACTAGAGGAATAGACCATCCATGTTTGACCTGATCCTGCTAATCCATGATCTCCAACGAGACCTCTTTGAATATCGCCCCATCATCGATGTCCAGCTCCCTGTGATCGATGATGTGGGTCGGGTCGTGCATGTAACTCCTCAGCTAAGATACGTGGAAAACGTCTTGCACCCGGTGTAACTGAGGTAGAAGAGATAGGCGGTAAGCCACCTCACCTACACTGCTGAGGACCTGGAAAGTTCTACTGAAACACGGAGATAACTTCCCACCCCGGCCAAATCTCTCTAGAACTCCTCGAGGTGAGACCCATAGGGAGATGTGGTCGCCATCATCGAACTCTAGTATTCTTTATTTCTTATCAGCATAGGACTTTAGTCTACTCTGTGCAGTCTTCATCCTCTCCTGGATGATCTGCACCTTCTCTGTCATAGCCTAAACCATCTCTAGTCCTACATGTGCTGACTCCCATGGTTTAGTCCATTAGAGAAGTGATCTGCAAGGTCGTTTGTACAGTTCCACGTAAGGGGCCATCCCGATGGTCGAGTGGTATCTGTTGTTGTATGCAAACTCCACCAAGGGTAAGTGAACCTCCCAGCTGTGACCCAAAGTCAAGGACACTTGCAAAGATCATGTCCTCGAGAGTTTGAATGGTCCTCTCTATCTGGTCGTCTGTCTGAGGATGGAAGGTGGTGCTCAGACGTAGTTGTGCCCTAAAAGCCTCATGTAACCCCTTCCATAGCCCAGAAGTGAAACAAGTATCACAATTGGAATTGATAGACGATGGAACACTATGAATCCATACGATCTCTTGAATATAGAGGCATCCCAAACTCTCTACTGAGCCCTGCTCTCTGATCTGTAGGAAGTGGGCTGACTTGTTGAGTTGGTCTACGATCACCCAGATAGAGTCGTGTCCTCTCGATGTATGTGGAAGCCCTGTAAATAAATCTATATATATCCTATCCCACATCCACTATAGGACCTATAAGGGATGTACCTAGCTTGATGGTACCTGGTTCTCCACCTTCACTTACTGACAAGTGAGGCATCGTGAAACGAACTCTACTATTTATTTCATCATACCCGTCCACCAGTGCTGTCGTTTGAGCTCCTGATACATCTTTTCCACACCTGGATGTACCTCTAGAGGGGAAGTGTGAAACTCCCTCAGCACTTCCTCTTGTAGTGAAACTGGTACCATAGTACATCCCCTAAAAAAGATGACGTGCTCTCCTCCTTCAGAAAATTTATCTGGAACCTACCCTGTGGATATCTGAGCACGTCACATCTTACAGTCAATGTCCACATGTTGTGTCTCCCTGACTTGTTGAATAAGTGGGGGAGTGACTGTGAGTGGTTGAAGAAAGGCTACTCCATATATATCCACAAAGTAAATATGCAATGCGGCAAGATGCTCTATTGCCCCTCCTAACAGCTGAATGCCCCATCTCTTTCTAAGAGCATCAGCCACAACCTTCCACCTCGCAGGATTATAGACTATCTCAAAGTCATAGTTCTGGAGGAACTCGCGCCAACATCACTGTCTTAGGTTCAGATCCTTATGCAAGAAGATGTACCTGACACTCTAGTGGTCAGAGTAGACTGTAATGTGCTCACCCATTAGATAGTGTTTCCACATCTTCAAAGCGAAGACCACTGCAGGTAAATCCAAGTCATGGGTAACATAGTTCTGCTCGTGCTCTCTCAACTGTTGTGAACCATATGCGATCACCGCTCGCTCCTGCATCAGGGCACACCCACGTCTAGTCCCTGATGCGTCGCAGTAAACTACATACCCAATGTCGTCCTTCGATAGCCTCAAGATTGGCGCATTGGTCAATCTCTACCTCAACTCCTAAAAACTCTGTTGGCATCTCTCGGAAAACACGATGGGGTTCCCCTTCTTTCTCAAGGATAAAAGTGGTGATGCAACTCTAGAGAAGTCTGGAAAAAATCTATGATTGTACCTAGCTAGACCTAGGAAACTCCACACCTCCGTCACAATCCTGGGAGGCACCTAAGCAAGTACCACCTCGATCTTCGCTGGATCCACTGCAACTCCAGCCTCCTAGATGACGTGTCCCAAGAAGTGAAACTCTCGAATCCAGAACTGACACATCTAGTGCTAACCACAAATATGGTGCTCTCAGAGTGTATCCAATACAACCTGTAAGTGGTAGGTGCGCTCCTACTTAGTATTCGAGTAAATCAGTATGTCGTCGATGAATACTATGACAAAACGATCAAGGTAAGGCTAGAAGTTCATTTTTATGAGTCTCATGAACACCGCTGGAGAATTGGTAACACCAAAAAGCATAACCAAGAACTCGTAGTGCCCATACCAACACCTGAAGGTCGTCTTATGTACATCGTCGTCTCAAACTTTGAGATGATGATATCCTGAACTGAGGACAATTTTCGAGAGCCATCATGCTCCCTTGAGCTGGTCAAAGAGGTCATAAATCCTCAGGAGTGGGTACTTGTTCTTCAAGGTCTCCCGATTCAGGCGACGGTAGTCGAAACACAGTCGTAAGCTCCCATCCGCCATCATGGAAAATAAAATCATAGAAGGAGAGGGTGAAACACTGGGTTGGATGAATCCCTTCCCCTGCAAGTCTTCCAGCTGTACCCACATCTCACGAAGTTCAGAGGGATCTATCCGATATTCTATAGTAGATATCGTTGTTGTCTCAGGGTATAGGTCAATGTAGAAGTATACCACTCTTTGAGGAGGTAGTCCTAAAATGTCATTAGGAAAAACGTTCACATAATGATCCACCACTACAGGAATACTAAGAATGCGCACATCAACCGCTCTGAGGATGAGACCAGCCAACTGATGTGTGATCGGCTGCCCTCTCCTCTGCGTAAATCCATCCTATGCTGTAAAGGTTCCCTTTTCTCCGGTGAAGGTGATCTCGGTCCCATCCATGCAGACACACCACACTTTGTGCCTAATGCAGTCGATCTGAGCATTTACAGTAGACAACCAGTCCATACCCAATATGACATTATAAGGCCTCCACGCCTCTACAGGAAGATCCCGGCCGAAGCTCTTGCCTCCTAGTGTGTGCTCACACTATCGGAACCAGTGCGTAATCATCAATTCTTCTCCTGTAAGAGTCTCTAGCCATAATAATCTATACAACAGCTCCGTCGGAATCTCAAAGCTCCAAACAAGTTCCATGGTATTAATATAATTACTCTCACCTGTGACTATATGTACTGCTGTAAGGGTGGAGTAGATTGAGATAATACCTCAAATCATCTCAGGTGTTCCATGGTCGTAGGCCTCAACAGCCTAGAGATGAGTCTGCCTCTATTCTCTAACTCCCTATGGTCGGGGTGGACCTCCTGGTGGTGGTGGTGGAAGAGTCTTAAAACGTCACCCACCACCCACTGCTCAGCCAACTCCTCTGCCTCGTCCGACTTCTCCCGATGGACCACCACAGTCGAACCTCTACCTCTACTTGGGAGGTCCCACCACCTTCTGCAACTCATTTCCATGTTTGGTTGGGCAGTCTCGAGACATCTGACCCTACCTGCCTCATGCATAGCATTTCCTATTCCTCGTATTGAAGGCTCTTTTTTGGGTGCCCTACACAAACGAACCTATATCCTCAGGTCTCTCTCCCTATGTCCTGGTCCACTATGACCTCTACGTCAACTATCTACTCTCAGCAATAGATGAATCTGCTATGTGTCTCCCTGTGGGGTTTCTTGCTGCTGGTGTCGGTGCAGCGAGAAATCCCTCCACAAGAAGGGCGTGCTCTAGCACTCCCACCTGTTTCAGAATTCTGAGTGAGATCATCGAAGCCCTGATCTCATTTATGAGTCCCTTCTCAATGGTCTGATCCCTGAATAATGGGTCACATACCATGTCCGTGGAGTTACGCTAGAGGTCGGTAATCCTCGCTGAGTAATGTGCTACTGTCATGCTGCCCTGCCGTAGATATAGTAACACCTGAATCTGCACCGCACGAAGGGTGGCTCGAATAAACTCCGAGAAGAATAGACTCTCGAAGTCCGTCCAGAGTAAATATTCCTCGTAATGCACCTAGAGCATCAGGCTCCACCATCCACCTACTTCTGCAAGCAAGAGACTAATTGAAAGGATCACCATAAGTTCAGCTGGTGTCCTTAACAATCTGAAAACTTTGACGACAACCTCCAGCCAATCCTCAGCTTCCTGTGGGTCTATCTCTCTTCAAAACCTAGGCGGGCCTTATCACTGAAACTCATGCAACACACTCAGGTGGCATGCAGTCTCTGCTTCTGGAGCTGGTGGAATCGGTGGCCCAGTGGGTAGTGGTACTGCTGGTGCCTCTGCTGCGATGGGGCCCTGCACCGAGGCCTCGTCGCTTCATGGGCTACCATCTCATATATAACTCAAAACCCTAGCTGGCGTCCTTCGTGGGGACATCCTGAAAAGAAATAGGTGTGCCACAGTCAAACAATATACTTGGTGAGATAACACAAATTAATCACAAAGAAAACTTTTGAAACACACATGCAATTAGTGTTTTCGCGCACTGTGTCTGAAATAAGTGGTCCGGGTCCTGGTGTATGGATATGTTGGCCACTACACCAATAATGGACTCCCAAGATAGAAAACCACACTCAATACTCTTAACATTATTGCTTCATGAAAAGAATAATCAGAGTCTTGAGTTTTACGATAGAACTGACTCCTCTAATACCAATTTGTTACGACCCATCCTCAGGCCCCGTACCATGACTACCCCATGCCCGCCTTCCATAGGCCAAGGGATGGACACTAGCACCAAAGGCATAAATCCTGATAAAATGGATTTCATTGCCTTTATAAAGTAAACAAACACAATAGAGTTTGCAACAGAAGAAAGCACTAAGTGAAGTTGAGTACAAAAGTATGTGCTGAAAAGTAAATGGGCCAGTATAAAAACCCAAATGTAAAGTATAATACAACTTAAAAGATAGTACAGCTATTGTAATGTAAAAAACAACAACTAAGACATCCTTCGGTAATCCCACCTAAAGTGTGGGTATAGATGGCCTCCTTAGCACCTCAGGTCCAGCCGTCCGCTCCGTGTACATCCCACCGAGTGGTCCACCTCTGGGTACCGTCCAGCTCCACAAGTCTCTACCATGATCAGTGTTGTCCGTCATCTACATCCAACACAACGTACTGTGGGCATAGCCCGTGTAGGGGTGACCATAACAATACTCAGTAGGGACCTCGAGACCCCCGAAGGACTCCAAGAATCCACGAAGGATAAACCACAATTGAAATATACAATCATGAAGTTTCAAAAAAATATACTTAGGTATATTCCCATACATATACCTAAGTCATCAATCCCAGTTTGGCTCAAACTCTCGAGCCGAAGAACATCCGAGTCCACATAGGAAAGAAGTCAATAACATCGATGATAATGATTTAATGTCAAGACTCATCTCAAATAGCTATACATTCTTTCATACAGTGATAAAGATGATCAGATGTAGTCAATGATTCATCTAAGCTATCGGTACCACGTAGGATACTAGACCAGCTAAGCTGTTTGTGCCACGTAGGATACTATACCAGCTACTCTGTCAGACCCACATAGGAAAATAAAACAGAATTCAAACTGTCAGACCCACTTTGGATACATGTATAGTAGTCATCGCTGTCGAACCCACAGAAGATTCCAGTACATTTTTCATCGTCGTCAAACCCATAGAGGATTTTAGTACGGTTGTTGTCGTCATCGATCCCAGAGAAGATTCCAATACGGAAGTCGTCGTAGTCGCAGCCTACTCTAGGGTTCCTGCACATGGAACCCTCGATTCCGAGAGGGTCCGCTCCTCAAGCCATGGGGTCGATACATTAACTATCACGATGTACAGAGTTGATGTATCCCAAAGTTCCATCTCGTCAAAAGCAACCCAACGTGAAAGATGATGCGTCAATATAACGCCCGATATGAGAGATATTGACTTTTTTGTTCCAGGGGACCTGTTGGAATTCTGCTGGTTCCAAACCCAACCCTTTTCCAAAGTCATCCAAAACTCAGTTAGAGTATCGCCATAGGACCGTCTCATCATGAGGATCCCATTGTTGCAGACAGCTTATCGATCAGATGCACAGTCTTTATGTTATTCACGTTTAAGTCAAAACGGGTCCAGCACGTTATGTCCAGTGGGCTGGCCGGTTGGCCCGATCCGATTCGGCGGGTCTGACCCGATAGAGGGTCAGAATAGCCTGGTGGAGCACACGGTCTGGCCCAGCAAGGCGTAGCCCGACCAGTCGGGCGGCTCGACCCGGGTGGCCGACCGCTGCGGGGGGGGGGGGGGGGGGGGGGTTGGGGTGTGGGTGCGGCCCCCCAGTTTCCCAAACTGGTGGCGCTCTCTTGTCCGGACGGTTGAGGGGGCTTTGTCTTCCTGGCATGAGCGGCCCACTGATGCGGGCCGCGATCCCTCCGCCGCAGATCCTATCAGCGTTGCGGCTCCTTCCACCTGTCCGACCGTCGAGCCAGCCGGTTCTTCCACCGGAGCGGCCCACCCTGTGCGGGCCCCGGTTCTCTACAGCAAGGTGCTGTGGGGCGTGTGGTTCCACCATCCCGCCGGTTCTTCATCAGTCGAGCGGCCCGAATTTGCTGACCACAGTTCTTCCGCACGTTCCCAGCGTGCGAATGCCTCCTTCATTCGTCACCGCCTCATCCAACGCTCCTCTATCATGAATAAAAATGAGGAAACAAATGAAGGGTTGTCGATATCTGTTCATTCAGCCTGTGACCTCCGCATTAATCATTATCAATTTTCCAAAGTTATTCCAAATAACTCAACACAAGCGAGATAATTTATTCACTTATAAATTATATAAAACTTCTACCTTGAGTAAGGTTCATTCGTCGACGATCCGTGGAAGATGAGCGCCGCGGTGGTCGGGCGTCATGGATGATTGTGTCGTCCCATTAATGTTTGAGGAAGAGGGAGGTAGCGTTCTTGTGACATCACCTCCTTCCGTGCCCCGGTTGAAGTATTGGAGGACAGTGATCATGTCTTTCGTGTTCTTCATCGGAGTTGTTCGTCGTTGAAGAGTGGTGTTCTACATCAGAAAAAGAACACTATTCTTCTCTTGAGCTCTCCCCAAAATCCTCCCAACACAACGCGAGCCAAACTAAAATAATAAATAAGGCTATTATTTTATTCACACATGTATTTCAAAATTCAAACCCTTTAATTAATTAATTGGAGATTAATTCATTAATTAATAGAGTTGGAAAATATTAAAGGGAGAGAGGGAGGTGAAGAGATCACATTCATTATTGGGGAGTTGTCAAATTAATTAAAGAGGTGTTAATGGGGAGTTGAGGGGAGGTGATAAGTTTGGGTTTGTTTGGGCCCCACCTCACAAATATCCTCTCATGAGAGGTTATGGGGATGCGGTCCCCACAAATAGCTTCCCTTTGTAGGATATAACTACCCAAGATAAATAAAATTGTTCACAACAATTTTATTTTACTTTTTAATTAAACCCCAACAATTAACTTCTCCTCCTAAGAAAACGAAATTGTGGTAAAGGTCCCCTTAAGAGAATACCGGCACTCCGAGTTCATCAGTGCCCTCGGATTTCAATTCTGAGTAGCAGT
The DNA here is from genome assembly GCA_963277665.1 of Viscum album. Taxonomy (NCBI): domain Eukaryota; kingdom Viridiplantae; phylum Streptophyta; class Magnoliopsida; order Santalales; family Viscaceae; genus Viscum; species Viscum album. Next base: position 38,124 of record CAUJRU010002881.1, on the reverse strand, counting down.
TCAAAATACAGAAAAACTCACATGTATGTTAACTGAACATACCCAAACAAAACTTCAGTAATTGATTCTGGGCACACTTGGCCTCAGAATAAAGTGTCATCAAAAACCACAGACTCGAAAAATTCCAAAGAATTTAAGAAAAAAAATTCATTGAAATTTCTGGGCCATTACATTACTCCCACTTCAGGGCTTTACGTCCTAATAAACACACAACACACACTAGGGAAACAAATGAGGGTACTAAGCTCGCATCAGAGCCTCCTGCTCCCAAGTGCTCTATTGGAGGCTCACATGCTGCCAGTAATTCTCACCAGTGGAATAGACCGACCACATAGGACTTGCTCGTGTTGATCCTAGATCTCCACCAGGACCTCCGTGAGTGTTTCCCTCTCATCGATATCCAGCCTTTCCTGATCGATGTTTTGGGGTAGGTCGTGCAGGTATCTCCTCAGCTAAGATACGTGGATGAAGTCGTGCACCAGGTGTAACTGAGGTGGAAATGATTGGAGACAATCCACCTCACCTACTCTGCTGAGGACCTAGAAATGACCGATGAAACATGTTGATAACTTGCTGCCACTACAAAATCTCCATAGACCATAGCGAGGTGACACTCGTAGGAAGATGTGGTCGCCATCCTCGAACTCTAGTGGTCTTCATCTCCTATCATCATAGGATTTATGTATGCTCTGTGCAGTTTTCATCCACTCTTGGATGATCTTCACCTACTCTGTTGTAGCATGAACCATCTCTGGTCCTACAAGTGCTGACTCCCCTGAGTCAGTCCAGCAGAGAGGTGATCTGAAAAGTCAGTCATACAGTGCCTCGTAAGGGGCCCTCCCAATGGTGGAGTGGTAACTATTGTTTTATACATGCTCCAACAAGGGTTATTGATCCTCCCAGCTATAACCAAAGTCAAGGACACATACACAGAGCATGTCCTCAATAGTCTGAATGGTCCTCTCTATCTGGCCGTCCGTCTGAAGATGGAAGGTGGTGCTCAGATGTAGCTGTGTCCCAAAATCCTCCTGTAACCCCTTCCATAGCTGGGAAGTGAAACACGCTTCACGATCAGAAAATGATAGACGATAGCACACCATGATGTCGTATGATCTCATGAATGTAGTGGCATCCCATGCTTTCTACTAAGACCCGCTCTCTCATTAGTAGGAGGTGGGACGACTTGGTGAGTCGGTCTATGATCTCCTAGATAGAGTCATGTCCTCTGGATGTATGTGGATGCCCCATCATGAAATCAATGGATATCCCATCCCACATCCTCTCTAGGACCTCTAAGGGAAGTACCAAGCCTAGTGTTACCTGGTGCTCCGCCTTCACTTTTTGACAAGTGAGGCATCGTGAAATGAACTCTTCTACCGCCTTCTTTATACCTGGACACTGGATCTATTGTCTGAGGAACTGATACATCTTTTCTACTCTTGGATGTACTGTTAGAGGGGAAGTGTGAAACTCCCTCAACACTTCCTCCTGTAGTGCAAATGGTACCAAACTACATCCCTGTAGAGGATGACGTGCACCCCTCCTTAATAAAATCCATCAGGCACTTTCCCTATGGATATATGAGCACTTCGCGTATCACAGTCAATGTCCCCATGTTGTGCCTCCCTGACTCGGTGAAAAAGTGGAGGAGTGACTGTGAGATACTGAAGAAAGGATACTCCATCTATATACACAAAACATATCTACAACACGACTAGCTGCTCTATTTCCTCTCCTAGCATCAGAATTCCCCATATCCTGTAGAGAGCATCACCTATAACATTCCCCTAACTAGGAGTATAGACTATCTCGAATTCATAGTCCTAGAGGAACATGACCCATCATCATTGTCTCATGTTCAGGTCCTTCTACGAGAAGTTTATTTGAGATTCTGGTGGTCAGAGTAGACTGTAAAGCACTTTTCCATCAGATAGAGTCGCTGCATCTTGAAGGTGAAGACCACTACTGGTTACTCCAAGTCCTGGGAAGCATAGTTCTGCTCATGCTATCTCAATTGCCTCAAACCATATGTGATCATCGCTCGCTCCTGCATCAGGACACACCCAAGTGTGTTCCCTGATGCGTCGCAGTAAACTTTGTACCCAACGTCCTCCTTCGGTAGCCTCAAGATGGGCACAGTGGTCAATCTCTGCCTCTGCTCCTGAAAACTCTGCTAGCATCTCTCTGACCACACAAACGGTTTCCCCTTCTTTTTCAAGGATAAAAGTGGTTCTGAAACTATAGATATGTCTGGCACAAATCACTGATAGTACCCAGCCAGACCCAGGAAACTTCACACCTATGTCGCACTCTTGGGAGGCTCCCAAGCAAGTATCTCCATGATATTTGTTGGATCCCCTGCAACTCCAGCCTCCGAGATGATGTTCCCCAAGAAATGAACCTCTTGAATCCAGAACGAACACTTCGAGAGCTAACTATAATTTTGGTGCTCTCGGAGTGTATCCAGTACAACCTGTAAGTGGCATGGGTTCTCCTCATCAGTAGTCGAGTAAATTAGTATGAAATCGAATAATTCTACCAAAAAATGATCGAGGTAAGGCTGGAAGATCCTCTTCATGAGACTCATGAGCACCACTAGAGCGTTGGTTACTCCGAAGGGCATAACCAAGAACTCATAGTGGCCATACCAACACCTAATGGACATCTTCTGCACATCCTCGTCTCAAACTCTGAGCTGATGATAGCCTGACATGAGGTCTATTTTTGAGAACCATCGTGCCCCCTTGAGCTGATGAAAGAGGTCTTAAATCCCTGGGAGTGTGTAATTGTTCTTCATGGTCACCTGATTCAGGAGATGGTAGTCGACACACAGTCATAAGCTCCCATCCACCTTCATGGAGAATAAAATCCGAGAAGCCCAAGGTGAAGCACTAGGTTGGATGAATCCCTTCCCCTGCAAGTCCTCCAGCTATACCTGCAGCTCAAAAATCTCAACGGGAGACATCAAATATGCTGTAGTAGATATTGTTGTTGTCTCGGTGTACAGATCAATGTAGATGTCCACCTCTCTATGAGGAGGAAGTCCTGGAACGTCATTAGGAAAACGTACACATATTGATCCACCACTATAGGAAAACTCAGACTCTGCACGTCAAATGCTCTGAGGATGAGACTAGACAACTAATGTGAGATTGGATACCCTCATCTCTACATAAGCCAATCATGCGCTGCAAAGGCTCCCTTCTCAACAGTGATGCTGAACTCGGTCCCATCCATGCGGCAACACCGCACTTTGCGCCTAATGCAGTCGATCTGTGCATGGACAGTAGACAACCAGTCCATACCCGAAATGACGTCTTAAGGCCTCGATGCCGCTACAAGAAGATCCCAGCCGAAGCTCTCGCCTCCTAGAGTAAGCTCACACTGCCAGTACTAGTGCGTAATCATCGAGTCTACTCCCATAAGAGTCTGTAGCTGTAAGGATTGAGCCAACAGCTCCGTCAAAATCTCTGTGCTCCAAACAAGGGCAGCTTCAATAAAATAATTACCCACACATGTGTCTATAAGTATTGAAGAAAGGGTGGATTAGACACAGATAGTACCTTGAATCATCTCAGGTGTGCAGTGGTCATAGGCCTAGAATTCCTAGACCTGAGATGCCTTTTTCCGATAGCCCCTTGTGTTTAGGGTGGACCTCCTAGTGGTGGTGGTGGTAGAGTCTCAAAACGTCGTCCACCACCCACTGCTCAGCCAGCTCCTCTGCCTCATCCACCTGCTCCCAACGGACCACCATAGTGGAACCTCTGTCTCTGGCTGGGAGGTCCCTCCACTATCTGCTGCTCGTCTGCATGGCGGGTCAGGTAGTCTTGAGCCATGGGACCCTCCCCACCACATGCATATCACTACATGCTCCTCATATAGTTAGCTCTGTTTCGGGTTCCCCGCACAACCGAACATATATCTTGAGGTCACCCTCCTGATGGCCTGGTTTGCTTGGTCCTCTGTGTCAACTGTCTACTGCCTGTTGTAGAAGACTTTGCTACGTGTCGCCCTACGATGGGTCTCATGGCTGGTGTCAGCTCAGCGAGAAATATTTCTCCAAGAAGGGTGTGCTCCAGTACTCCTGCTTGGGTTAGAATACTGAGCGAGATCATCAAAGCCCTGATCTCATGTCTGAGTCTCTACTCAATGGTTCGCGACCTGAATAATGGGTCTCGTACCATGTACATGGAGTAGCGTGAGTGGTCAGTAAACCTCACTGGGTACTGAGCTACTATCATCCTACCCCACCACAGATGTAGTATCTCCTGAATTCGCACCACGAAGGGTGGATCGAACAAACTCCGAGCAGAAGAGACTCTCAAAATCTGCACAGAGTAAAGATGCCTCGTAATGAATCTAGAGCATCAGGCTGCACAATCTACCTATTGTTGCATATAGGAGACTCCAGAAAAGGATCACTATATGGTCAACTAGTGTACATACCAATCTAAAAACTCTGAATACATACTCCATCCAGTTCTCACCGTCTTTTGGGTCTATCTATCCATGAAACCTGGACGACCCATGTCCCTTAAACTCATGTAGTGCAATCAGGAGGTGTGCACTCTCTGCATATGGAGATGGTAGTATTGGTGGCCCAGCTGGTAGTGGTACCACTAGTGACTCTGCTGTGATGGGGCCCTACACCGATGCCTCGTCTCTCGGTGGGCTACCATCTCGTATGTAACTCGGAACCCTAGCTGGCTGCCTTCATGGGGTCATCCTAAAAAGAAACAGGTGTGACACAGTCAAGTAGTATACCTGGTGAGCTGACAAAATGTATACACAAAGAAAGATTTTTAAACACACACACAATCAGTGTTTTAGTGCACTCAATAAAAAATTAGAGGCCATGCTCCTGGTGTAGGGATACATTAGCCTCTACACCAACACTGGACTCCCTGGACTAAGAACCACATTCAATACTCATAACACTATTGCTTCACAATAAAAAATAATTAGATCCATGAGTTCTGCGGTAGAACCGACACCTCTAATACCAATTTGTCACGACCCATCCTCGTGGCTAATGTCGTGAGTACCCCAAGCCCACCTTCCACAGGATAGGGGATGGCAACTAGCACTGGAGGCATAAATCCTAATAAAATGGAAGGAATTTCCTTTATAAAGTAAACAAACACAATAGAGTACGCAACAGAAGAAAGAACTAATTAAAGCTAAGTAAAAAATGTATGTTCTGAAAAGTAAATGGGCCAGTATACAAACCCCACTGTAAAGTACAATACAACTGAAAATCTAGTACAACTGCAGAAAACAAAACAGCAACCACTGAGTCTTCCTCTGGGAATCCCACTTGAAGGGTCGGTATAGATGGCCTCCTCAACACCTCGGGTTCGGCCGTCCGCTCCGTGTAAGTCCCACCAAGTGATGCCCATCGTCTGCATCCAACACAACATAGTGCAGGCATAACCCGTGAAGGGGTGAGTATAACATTACTCAATATGGACCCCGGGACCCTCGAAGGTCTCCCAGAATCCACGATGGGTAAAACAAAAATAAAAGATACAATCACGAAGTATCAACCAACTCTACTTATTTATATTCCCTTACATATATTTAAGTCATCAATCCTAGTTAGACTACAATTCTTGTGCCCAAGAACATCCCAGTCCACACAGGAATGAAGCTAATCAAATTGATGATAATGATTGAAAGTCAAGACTCAGCTCACACAGGTATACATTATTTCGTAAAGTGATAAACATGATCATATGTAGTCACTGATTCATCTATAATCTCATAATAACGTAGGATACTAGACCGGCTAAGATGTATGACCCTCATAGGATACTAGACCAGCTACTCTGTCGGACTCACATGGGATACTAGAATATAAGTCAAACTGTCGGACCCACTTAGGATAGAAGAATAGTAGTCATCACTGTCGAACCCACAGAGGATTCCAGTACAGTTTTCATCATTGTCGAACCCATGGAGGATTCCATTACGGTATTCGTTATCATCAAACCCACGGAGGATTCCATTATGGAAGTAGTCATAGTCGCAGCCAGCTCTAGAGTTCCCGCACACAACATGCTCGATTCCGGGAGGGTCCGCTCCTCGAGCCAAGGGGTCAATACATAAAATATCATGAATTTAGTAGTTTATGTATCCTGAATATCCATATCGTCAGAAGGAACCCAATGCGACAGACGATGCGTCAATCAGACGCCCGATCTGAGAGATATTGGCTTTTCTATTATAAGGGCCCGATTGATATTCCACTAATTCCAAACCAAAATATTTTAAAAACTTGTCCAAAACTCACATAGATTATTGAAAATGGACCATCTTGTCTTGAGGATCCCATTGTCATAGACATCACATTGGTCGGTGGTGTGGTCTTTAAGTTATTCACATTTAAGTGAAAATAAGCCTAGCCTATTAAGCCCAGTGGGCTAGCGGGTCGGCCCAACCCGATTAAGCGGGTTCGACTAGGTAGTGGGTCTAATTGGCCTGTTGAATTGCATGGTCCAGCACAAGGGGAACATACCAGCCTGAGGAGGTGCGGCCTGACATGGTGGGGTGCGGTGCGGCTGGCAGCGGCTCAGCCCGGCTGGCTGAGCTGCTCGACCCAGGTGGCTGAGCGCTCTGGGGGGGGGCACGACCCCTCGGTCTTCCCAACCATCGGATCTATCTGGTGCGACCCTCCTATCTGACCGGTCAAAGCCAGCCAGTCTTCCTTGAACAAATGGACTACGGTTACAGGCCGTGACCCCTCCACTGTGGCACATTTGAGTGCCCTGGCTCCTTCCGCCCCGTCAGTCATCAAGTCGGCCAGTTCTTCTGCCGGAGAGGCCCGACCTATGCGGGCTGTGGTTCTCCACAGTGCAGCGCCGTGGGGTGACACGGTTCCACCAGCCCAGTCGGTTTTGGCGGTCGGTTCTTTTTCAGCCGAGCAACCCGCCGTTGTGGGCCGGGGTTCTTCAGCACATGGCTGGTGGGCAGCTGTTTCCATCGTTCATTGCTGCATCTTCCAACGCGCCTCTATCGTAAATAAAAATCTGGAAAACATCGGAGGGTCATTGGGTCGTGTTTGTTCGGCATGTGCCCTCCGTGTTAGGCGGTATCAATTTTCCGAAGTTATTCCAAATAATTCAACAAAAATGAGAAAATTTATTAACTTATAAATTATACACAACCCCTACCTTGATTAAGGTTCGTTCATCGATGAGCTATGGAAGATGAGTGTCACAGTGGTCGGTTGTCGTAGATGACGTTGTCGTTCTGTCAACATTGGAGGAAGAGTGAGGTAGCGTTCTTGTGGAGTCACCTCCTTCCTTGCCCCAGTTGAAGTAGTGGAGGAAGGTGATCGTGTCCCTCACATTCTTCATCAGATTTGTTCATCATTGAAGTGCGTTTTTCTTCTTCAGAAGAGGAACACTATTTTTCTCTTGAGCTCTCCCCAAAATCCTCCCAATACAACGAGTGCCAAACTAAAATAATAACTAAGTCTATTATTTTATTCCGACATGTAATTGAAAATTCAAACCCTTTAATTAATTAATTGAAGATCAATTCATTATTTAAATGAATTGGTAAATATTAAAGGGAGATAGAGAGGTTAAGAGATAACATTCATTAAGGGGGAGTTGTCAAATTAATTAAAGAGGTGTTAATGGGGAGTTGAGGAGATGTGAAAAGTTAGGGTTTCTGTCGGCCCCACCATAGAAATTTTCACTCATGAGAGGTTATGTGATGCGGGACCACCAATAATTTCCCCTTGTAGGATATACCTACCCAAGATAAATAAAATTTTTCACAACAATTCTATTTAACATTTTAATTAATCCCCAAAAAATAAATTCTACTCCCGTGAAAACCCAACTGCAGTAAAGGTCCCCTTAAGTGAATACCAGTGCTGCGAGTTCATCGATGCCCTCAGATTTCAATTTTGAGCATCGGTTCAAATGATACAAAAACCCGCATGTATGTTTACTAAATGTACCCGAACCAAAATTCAGTAATTGATTTCGAGCAAACTGGGCCTCGGAATCAGGTTCCTTCAAAAACAACAGGCTCGTAAAATTCCAAAGTATTTAATAAAAAAAATTCAATGAAATTTTTAGGTATTTACAATATCAATTGTAAATATAGGGATTAACCTAATAATATTTTTTGGTATATATTGATGAACTCATAAGATACTCTAAGGATTAATAAGTTCATAAGAATAACATGAGAATTATTCTTGATTTTTTTAGAGTATGGGGAGTTATATGATAAATTTAGTATTTCTGAATATTGATTTCTAGAACAATATATTCTTGTAAATATTGTCTCCATGAATGTAATATCTATTAATATTTATATGTTAAAATGAAATCAATTAATAACTCTTGTGGAAGAATATAGTATTTAAGGATTTTAATTTTGGGTCACTATGGTTAAATTGGAAAATATATGACTATGATGTTATAGTATTTATTTATGGATGTTTGGTATAAATATTAATATAAAACATCCAAAAACTATTCTAATAATATTTATTTGTATGTAAGATTTAGAAAATGATAATTTAGGACAATAATTTCAATGATATCAATCACCCAGAAAAGAGATTTTTATGAAAATGCTACATTTTTTATATCATTATTGAATAATTTTAAGGAAAAATTTAAGGTTATTATATAATATGTGAAGATGATCCTTGAGTGATTTCACTACATCTTGATATAGTTTATTTTTTAAAAAATGTACTCTAAAAAATACATATTTTAGTTATACAAGTTTATTGGGTATACAAAATGAATTGATTTTTGAAGAACAAGTCATCAAGCATTTATGAGTTTTTGGTTGAAAATTAATATATCTTATTTTAGGAGTTTTAAATTGATCTTTGTTTACTATTAAGATTTTTTATATTAATTTTTATGATGTTTTATTCATATAGTTTATTATTTTAGCTTATTTTAACCATTTCTATTTAGACAAGAGGAATTAATTTTCATCATTTTATAGATTTTATAGTCAATTAAAAGTTGATTTTAGTGCTTCGGACATGAAAAATTCCTCATCATTAGGATGATGTAGATAAATTTATGAAATAATACTTATTGGATGCGATGAAATTAGGTCAACATATTTTATCATATTTTATATCCTAATGGAAAAATAATTACTCAAACTCAAGTAAACTAAAGATAAATCTATTGACACTTATATGGAATGTATCACTCATTTACCAAGGTAGATTTTCACATACTCATTTTCAAGTGTGATTCCTATATCGGTATATGAATAATAAGTTTCATGTTCATATCCTTGAAATTAATGTTCATGATAAAATAAATATATTTGATTTCCTAACTCTTTAATTTAGAAAATAATAAATAAAATTGGAATGAAACAATATATATAAGGGTGGGAAAATGTAATAACCTGATATTTTAGATTATATTTTATGTTAAAAAAACTTTATGTTCGATGTTGTACACCACTTGCTACCCCTAACTTAAACAACACATGAAATAATATTATCTATATGTTACTATTGTAACATAACTATTAAGCTCGAATATATGAATAGGAATAAATAAATTATGAAATATATTTCTTAAATAATTCCATAATAAAAATAATGAATCCAATAAATAAATTTAAAATTCATCAAAAAAAATTAGGAAAATAATAAAAATTAATTCATTTTATTCTTCAAAAACACATTTTCCCTAATAATTATTTTTATTACACTTCTTGAAAGGATATTATAAATAATTTATACATCTTTTATTAATATTAATTAACAAAATGGCTATTACTTTTGAAATAATCATGTCATAATAGGGCTAGGATAAATTTTTTATATCATTTAGTAAGGATTGATTTTTTAGTGAATAATGAAAAATTACAATTTTATTAAAAAAAAATTACTTTTATGAAATTATTTTATAATTCTTATAAAAATATATTTTTAACTCATATATATACATAATTTTTTTTTGAAATCTAAATCATGTTCCTCTTCAAATAGAAATTATTTGTAGTTATTTGATCTTAATAAAGTATTCACTTTGTTCAGTTTGGTTTTGGTTTGGTTTTAAAGTCAAAAAAGTATCCTTTGATTTAAAATCACCCAATTAATAAAATTGTAATGAATATTACCCATTGTTTTTGAAAAAATCATTTCTATAGTAAACATGGTAAATTTTTATAACCTCACTTAATGGTAAAATTATTAATAATGGTTTAAAATAAAGGGATAAAGCTCAAAGATAACCCAAAGCACTTTCGTAATCCTATTTGGTTTTCTTTATTTTGACCATATTCCTATTATATTTGAATATATAAAACTTTTATTCCACTTTCGAAAGAAAATAACTTTAATATTTTAATCTTTTAACTAATTTCATGTGTGTCCCAACACTCACTTATAAAAGGGAACTTGTTCTTCACCAATTTTCACAAATAATTAGCCCTATATTTTAGCCAATGGCTACCTAAAACCATAATAGATTTCATCCCTTTATTTTAGATATTTTATTCCCACCCCTAGAACAACCTACAAAGGCATAAGGTGTAAGCTAAACATGGTCTCTCAAAGAAGAGGTAATCATCTTACCTGACCCTATTAATGTTTATATCATATTCTACATATTATATATATTATATACATAATAAAAATATTAACCTAGTATAAAAAATATACTATTATGTTATTATAATTATTGGGCAACTATTTTCTACCTCCATTCCTTTATATAGAAAAAGAAAACATCGCTTGTGTGTAGTACGCCCTATCATCTCCACATGGTGATGTAATTGGTTCTCCATGACCACTTTACATGGATTGTTATAAAGGAATATTTAATGAATATATATGATATTTATAAAATAGTTATGATTAGAAGATATCATCCATCCTCTAACCATTCCATTTTTTGGGAAATGATAACATAGTTCATGCATACGTATGGTATACCACCTCCACACAACGATGTGATTAATTCTTCCTTACCATCATGCATGGATGATTATAAATTGAATATAATGAATAAAAATTTTAATCCTGGAATTATAAAAATTATAAAGATAATGAATCCATTTTGTAAAACCATTAATAATGAAAAAAATACTGAAGTAATTCTATTGATATTAATTGAGTAACCTTTAACGGTTGACACAAGAAAAAACAATTCCATGAATATATTGAAAATTATTAAATAATGTTATTTACTATATAAAATATAGATGAGAAATATTTTTAATAATTCATTTGATAAATTTATATTCATTATATTTCATGATCAAACATGTATGACTAAGAAAAGTCCCACGATAAGGGTAATATTATCTCATTTCCACTTCAAAGATGTGTGCTTATATTAGGAACCAGATTTCATTTATATAACGTATATAGTGCCCATTTGGAATACTATGTCATCAAATTGTCATTATTATTTTCATTTATTTCTTTAATTTATTTCTAATCTTTTGAGGGGGTTTTATTCAAAATGTATTAATGTTTTAAGGTATTTCAATTACATACTAATTTTATTTTTTGATTGTTTTTGTTCATATTTAATTCAATAAAATTATATGATCCAAATATATAAAATCCAATATATTTTCTTGTTCTATAGTTAATTTTTTTGTTTTAAATATCTAATTACATTTCTTCTTTATTTTATCTAGAATCAAAAAGTATGTTATATGTAAGGTAATTTCATTTAAAAATAATCAATATTCAAAGTCACCCTTCTAAATTATTTTATTTCATGTCATTGTTATTGTCAATGTTTCAATAATGTTCTTTTTAATTTCCCAACAGTTGATATAGTTCATTTTCAATTTTTTTATATCCATTACAAACTATTAAAATAATATTTTCAATTTTTTCTACATCGGTTATTTTTTAGTTTTTACAAAAGTAGAAAAATAAATATTTTTAACATATATGACCCAAAAACCCTTTCCCACCATCATAAAAATTATACTTTATTGATATTCCTTTACAATTTCCTTTTTTAGTTTTTATATAAATTAATTTTCTCAATATTTTGGAAATTTTTATAAAACATGTAATAAAACATAAATATTTTCGCCACGTTTTAAAATAAGGACTTGAAAATTATTTTAAGGGTATTTTTATATCTTCAATTATACTTTTATAACTATTATGCTTTACATGGAATATACTATTATGATATTATCCATCGTTTTTGTCTATAAGGTTTATGATCATTCTTTTTTATTTCATTAATCAAGGAAATATTCCATATCCGTGATTCAATATGGATAATACTTGATTTATAAGGTATTTTGATAATAAATTACATTAATAATTCAATATATGTGAAATTTTTTTAGACAACAATATAACATGTGTTCCCTAGTTATAGATAGACCCAAGATGAATCCAAAAGATTCATGAAACAAAACATATGGACACATTCATTGGGTAATCTTTGTATACCTTCCCATAAAATAAAATTATTTTAGCCAAGGACTTTATTGTAATATTTATGATAATTTGGTTGAGGCCTCTATATAAGTATTGTGAATATATGGATCTATGAATTTTCTATATAAAAAATTTAATTTTTATTATATATATGATTTATATGATGATATGATCCTTGGATTTACTTTGGATGTTCTCTGACGACGTAATTATTCTAAAGGGATGTAAAATTTTCTAATTTATAAAAACATGACCTATACAAACTACAAGAGCATAGAATACTGGGACGTGTGCGGTTGATCCAACATATTTAAGGATTATAAGATTAAATAGTTTTAATTTTTTTTAACATTTTTTAAACTAAAATATATAATCTATCTTAAGGTTTGGAGTATACTGACTCATAATCAAGAATAATTCAAAAGAAAAAATTATTTAAAAAATAAATTACTCATCCACATCCATCCACTCTACACACCTTTACAACACCATACCATTAATAGTTTTTATCATTGAATAGAAATTAATTAGAATTCAAGGAATATATAACAGAAAAAAGATACTGTGCATGAATTAAAAATTACATGAATTTATGGACACAACTCACATATAAAATTAATTATTATATAATGGAAATTAAAAAGGAAAAAAATCCTAAACAGAAATGAATTGATAGTAGATAGTAACCATCATCCTTCCACTTCTACTCTGGGTGCAGAATTTTGACATCTTACATGGTCTAGAAACATCCCCTAAGGGTGGGTAATGTCTCCTATAAACAAAAACATATTCCTCTATTTATATATAGAATTACCTGGATATATAATTTCAAATTTCCATCCAATCCTTCACTTGAATATCTCATATCTGAGTAATCTGATTTGGCATTGATATATCCTTAATATATCTTTCATTTTTTAAATCATTATTTTTCATTAGATCCTACATGTGATAATACACTATCATGTCCAATTGAATAATTATTAATGATATAGGTAATTTGGATGGGTCTTCATATCTGTAAATATTAAAAAATATATATTTCTTAATTTCTTTATCACTCTCATCCTCTTATCCTTATTTTGGAGAGTTTATTTAACTTTTAAATGGTATTATCTATCCCATGAACCTAATATTCATTAAATATCCTATTAAACATTCCTAAATATTTTATTTGGAGAAAGAACTATGGGAAACTTAATTTGTATTAGATACCATATATATTATAGATAGAAGCTTTATGGTTCATACTTTTCACTCATTCAAACTCTCCCATGCATGGCATGTATGGATTCTTCATATCATGTGATACATGTCCACAAAATCCTTATACTCTTCCTCTAAATCCCCCAATAATGGGTTATTTACATTATATGAAAAAGATAATATGTCGCATCCTTGATTGTCCTCCACAACTCATTATTACCATCAGTGTAGGTAAACTGTCCATGTATTATCCTTCCTCTCATCATTTAAAATCTATATTCACCACGTCATGGAGCTCAAAATATAGTGTAGTGAAATCATCTCAAATATTGGGGTACTAGTGATACAGTGTAATGGTAGGACCATGATGTAGTGTCCCCATCACCGACTCAATATCTAGAGGCTTCCGTGATGCAAGGTTGGCCTAAGAGATTGCTATTTTTTTAAATCCAATGGTTCTCAAGCTCCTAGTTTTTCAGTTATGGAAATAATATGGTGAAACAATGGTTCAAATTGATTAGTATGTTTCTCCGAGATATAAAACATTAAAGGGATGAAACAATGTTGATTTGGATAAGTGAAAATTTCATGAGGAGAAAACTATGTCCCATATCAAAAATTTCACAGTCCTAACTCCTCTATTTAATTGATTGTGTTCCTAATTATAGTATTAATGTTGTATAAAAGATGGTGGAACCCTACTACTGCCATGTGGCACCCCAAAAATATGATTCTATCCTCCCTCTACAATATGGACTTTAATCATGTGCATTAGTGTTACTCTTCTTCCATGCACACACAATGAAGAAATTATGCATCTCATTCCTCCCTATTATGCTCTCCCCATGGTTGATCTAGGCTGACAAACCCTCATGGGTTTTCCGGGAAACTTTCTCCTGTTTGGTTTAGTGTTTTTTATAGTGAGATAATTTTTGGCACCTACTGTAATGCCCCGACCCCAGTGACCCAGAGTCTGTGCATTATTTTAATACATTGGCATGATTACATGGAATCAAGTCCCGATTAACCGATCAGTTTAAATGTCTTGGAAAATAGATTACATACATGAATGTTACATTACAGTTCATAACATAAAAAACAACATAAATAATCATTTATGAATGCCATTATTCCCTTATCTTAACCCTCCCTATCAATCACAATACACTTCTTGGAATCCTAGGAAAAATAAAACATTGAAAAGGGGTGAGCTCAAAAGCTCCGTAAGGGTAAGAAATACAGTAGAAACTTTCATAAATTAGCATAAACATTTAAGGCATTGTATAACTAAAACAAAATCCATTTAATCTTAAACATCAACATAGTATGGAAAAAATAAAATGAAATAACGCCATTTACATATTCACATGGATATTCTAATAATCGAATAATCACATGAAATATCAATAACCACATTCATAATGATGGAATGCATAATGCCAGACTATCATAACCACATAGCCAGGGCCTCGTGCCAAGACAACAAATAAGATTTTGTCAAGGCCTTGTGCCAAGACTCCAGTTTGTCTCATGAGACCTACCGATGCATCGAGGAGCTATAGCAGGCTCCACCCGTCACTTACAAAGTCCAATGAATTCCCATACTAAAAGGTTTAAACATAACATAAACATTCTTATTAAAAATATCATAAGAAATGTCAATAATTTCTCCATAAACCATGAAAGGTATAAAAATAACACATCCACAGAAAAACATTTCACAAAACCTTCAATACAATACAAAAGTTTTGTATCATAATAGATCAACTTCAAATAAGCATAAAATCAATCAAAGTATGTTGACATAGATGAAATAAAAACTATTTGAGAGAAATATCTCTCTTCTCGAAATTATTGAAAAGTCACACATTTATAAAGGAAGTAATTTGAAAGAGATATTTGAATCAAAGTATCCCATACCACTTTCAAACTTTTGAAAAGAAATATCATTACAAAAAATTCATGTCCATATAAATAAATCCTTAAAATCATTTTGAAAACATGGACATTAATTAAAATATTTAGAAAGATAAATCTTTACAACATTTAAAATTATGATCTTGATAAAGAGTACCTTTAACAAATTATTAAAATATTCATTTTGAAATCATTTAAAAGTCACATAATTATAAAATAATACATTTACATTGAATGCATTCTTATAAGCATGCAAGGGAAGCTTTGACGATTTTATAACGGCGATAAATAGCCGCACCCGTCGTATAAGTAAAAAAAAGACATTCTTACCTTAAATTTGTAGAAAAGGTAAAAAGTGCCTTATTTGGAAAATGATGGAAAAATTCCTTTCAAAACACATAAGGGTATAAATGACTTTAACCCATTGACTAGTAAATAGTAAAAATGTTTTAAATACATTTTTAAGGAACATGGATGTGGATGATAAAGAGATCCCAGTAGATAATTACGTATAAACAACCTCTTATAAAGAAGAGATTGTGAAATAAAAACTTACCTTGTACTTTTCCTTGGATGGGGTAGGTTAACCTCCTGTATAATGGTGAAATAATTGTTATTAAATTATACAAGAATCATATACATTAATATGATATCATATATGATCTTTTAAAAATTCTTTGTTAATAATATCTTAGTATTATCTTCATTTTGGGTGTTAACATACCCATTTACTTTTATATGTTTTGTTAAGTAAGCCATGGTTTTCATGGATAGGTTGTATATTATTCATATACATAATTATATGAAGTCCTTAAACATTATTTTTAAATCATCAAATGATAATTATACTTTAATGGATATGATGGAGAATGAATCTCATCGCGTTCATGGAGACGGTAGTCCGTATGTACGCACGGGTGACAATATCATTCTTTTTATATTAAAATAATATATAATTTGATGGTATATCATATATAAAGAATAATTATGATGTAATATTTATTATTTACATGAATTATAAACCATTATTATACCCATCCAAATAATAATATATTGAATAACAATTACACCACGACGTGGAGATGATAAGCCGTACGTACGCATGTATGGTGACATGTCATTCAAATGATGGATAGAGTACTGAATATGGATGTACCATATTTATAATAATATAATAGTATATAGGAGATACTTGCATCATTATTTTAGTATTGGAATAACCAAGAAAAAGAAGATTAAGAAGAAATGAATTTGAAAAAGGGTGGTGAAAACATTATCTATTCTTCGGGTTCTTCTTTTTGATTTGATCAAAAGGGCTCCTTAGGATGGCTTTATGACTAAAAAAAGGCCTCTATGATGAAGTGAGGGAATTTTATAGAGTATTTGGGCAGAGTATGGCCAAATAAAAATTCTTTGAATGTGTGAATTAGTGAGACGGTGGAGTTCTCTTTTATAAGAGGAGTGAGGGGCACCTTTGAATAAGCTAGAAATATTATTTTATAATAAATTTATATTCGGTTTCTAATGTATCCAAAGTGGGTTATTTAAAGGTTATGGTGGGGATGAGTCGTAAATCACTCAACCAATAGAATTTATACTGGTTTGGGTCACTATATTAACCTTATCATTAAGTATTAACTCTTAGTTAATTAGTTTCACTTTTACAATGTCTCTTTGTATTTTTATATTATATGGTTAATAAAATTACTATATACATTCAAGAGACCAAAAAGTGGTACTATAATGATACAAATATCATGATATACTTATCTTGGCCAATCCTTAGATTTTTAGGTATTTAATATCAATTAATAAATTAATATTTGTTTTAAAAGCTCTTTTTTGTCAATTTTGACACTATTCAGTAGTAGATTTTTGTAAACATCATAAAAGGATTATTACTTAGAAAAAAGTTAATTAAATCATTCCTAACATGTCTTAAAAATCTATAAAATTAGTTTCATTCATATAATGTCTCAAATTATATTTATTTGGGTATTTATCATATCAATTAATTTAATTTTTCACTATTATGGTAATTACTACATCATCATTGTGTCATAAATAAATTAAATTATTTAATGTCTAAAAATTATAAATAAAATACCATTATGTAGGAAATATTCTTATATTTATAATTAATTTTTATACTCTAAAATCCAACATATATAACTATATGTAAAAATTGTTTTTCTAAAAGATATATGCTTATGCCATTTTTGTATTTATTTTAACTTAATTAAAATAAAGTGTCATTATCACTTACAAGTGGCTCCATGGGGTCCAAATATCGACCCAAAGATGCCCATGTTCGGACAGGTATCAACCAATATGGCTAGGTCACGATTTAGGGTAATTTTTTATTATTATAATATTATTTTGTAACCCTTATTTATCGGATTTACCCTTTAACCATGGTAAATAAAATATTTACCGAAGTAATTATTCAAAATGTCTAAAAATAAAAGTTACCTATTTACACAATTTGAACATCCTGATTCCAAATATGGTATCAATTTTTCCAAATTTAAAACAAAGAAGTGGCAGAAATTTATTTAAAATTAATTCCCGTTGTTAAAACAAAAAGCGTGTTTTTAAGAGATAATAACTATTGACACCTATTTATATCCGGTTTAATTGTGAAGATTTGTCCAATGAACAACATTGTATAAAATGGTAAAAATATATTCTAAATATAATTTATAACCACTCAAATACATAATTTATCACTGCTAATTATTTTGATTAAAAAAGTTGTTTTTAATTAAAATTTAGTAATTTTCACTATTCATCAAAATATAAAAGTTATGCGAAAAGTACCAAAATTTTACCCTAGGAGAAATTCAATATTCTAAATCAGAAAATGAAGTCAATTTTGAGAGATAAAATTTATAAAATTTTAAAAACTAGGTATTACAATTCATAACGGCTAGTTTGATTGGTTGTAGTGTGTGATAGAACTCGAAGTTGCTTACAACACACGATACTGTATTATTCAAAGACAAGCGTACCATGGAAGCATGGGATGTTAAATTGTAAAAATATTTATATACCCATTCTAAATAATAAATTTATTTAGTCAAATTGAATATATAAAAGTTTAAAATATTGGATTTAAAAAGGGTTTACTATTAAAGTTGGTAAAAGTGTATTTTTGAAAAATACTTCTTTTATCTAAAAAAAGAAATTTGTTCTTACATTATGTCTAAGAAACTAAAAATATTAATTCTAAAATTATAAAGATTATATAAGGTTCAAAAATTAGTTAATACTATTCATAACCTCTTTTTAACGGCTTTTTTGGTAAGTCATAGTGCGCTTGAACTCAGTGTTACGTGTAGTGCATGTTATTGAATTGTTTTGAAGAAGTAAATACTATGAAATCTTGGGGTGTTACATTCTCCCCTCTAATAAATTGCATCCTCGTAATTTGAAATTGTTCTTCGAAAATAAAAGGTTGAAAATAGAAAATATCTTTGTGGGAAAACACACATCATAAATTGGGTTACTAAAATTTAGTCTTAATATGAGGAAAAGAGAAATGAAAGGGTCACCACTAAATTATGATCTCGATTTGGAGAAAATTGGGGGAAATTAAAGACATATAATTAGAGGAAAAACATAAATACTTATAGGTACTGATTGAGGTCATCAATCACAAACAAGTGTAAAATTGAGGTCCTTAAATTCATTAATCTATGATGATTTTAAATACAATCAGTTCAACAAAACATAGTGTATTAGGATAACACATCTTTGGTTTTAGGATTCCTTAAATAATGTATAAGAATTAATTTCTTCATAGAATAAGAGAAGAAAAAAATATATTCTTGACAAGTATTGTTCCATCCTTTAACTAATTTCTACCACAAACTCATCTTTCACTCTAAAAGATAATTGAACGTAAAAATATATTCTATTTATCCTATTCATATAGGGTTAAAAAAATGAATTTATAATTCATCTACCAAATATTTTAAAAAAACTACATTATTTAATCTTGGACATTACGTGGGCCAGTGGTAGCTAATACACCCTTGCCGCCCTTCTGTTGTGGGTTCAAGTCTCGTGGCCTTGCCGGACGCGACGGGTTGCCACCCAACCTCCAGGTTGTCCTTTTATATAAATCCAAAAATAATCCAAACTAGAACTATCCAAAATTCTTTAGTCTAAAAATGAAGATCCTTTTTGCTGCGTAATAACATGTGAACACCATCATCATCTATTCTTTTAAAACACCGCAACATCCGGAATTTCCATAAAACCTTATTGATTACATTCATGATCCCTTATTCCTTAAATAATAATGGATATACTCCTTCAATCCAAAAATGTTGTAAACCCCAAAAATGATTGAATACACAAATCATTAATCAGTTTTAAGGTAGTCAAGAATATCCAATATAATTTACCCACATCAATCATGTAATATTCCAAAATCACTACCTTAGTATCAGAACTATATTATGGTTTATCATTCTCTCAACCATATATTTTCCAAAAATTTATCCTGCTATTGTGTTACTTTTCACTATTCCACACAATCTCAAGTCTTTAATGAAATAGTACTACAATACAATCCTTATATACTCCATAATTATTATAATAATTACATTATTGATACAACACTCAAATAACATAATCAATATAAGAACTCTAATCATTCCTCTTCATCTGTGGTAGTATCATAACTTGATTATTATCCAATAGAATCATTTGTTGTATAGTCTGATGACAGGGACATAGGTTCGCGTAGTGTCCAAACTCCTTGCAAATGAAGCATTGTACATTTGAAACCATTTTCTTACACATGCAGTCGTGTACTTTCTGCCCCTTTTTCTACACACTTATAACAAACTCCCATTCCTTTCAGGCAAGTTCTAGGGTGTTTCTTCCTACAGTTATCACATATGAGGAAATTCTTCTTTTCCCTCTTCCCTTTATCCATCTTTCGCTCTTCCATATTTTTCTTCTCTTGCTTCCCTTCAAAGCCATAAGATTCAGTAAACTCTTTAGTTATCTTATCCACGCATGATACAATTTCTTCATATGATGATAATACATGGGAGACTATTTCCCTTGTAAATGGTGTCTTAATACCATGAAAGATACGGTCCTTCTTACTCTTTGGATCATACGTATTACTGGTGTTCGAATTCCTTCTACTGGGTGCCATTTCTATACAATAGCATAAACTAGGCCTGCTTATGAATTATAAAAAATAATTCCTAATGAAAAATCAACTATTTATGGATATAATCCATAATCAGAAAAAATGTTTTCTTTGAGGACGTATATACACATAAACCCTTCATAATGGTTTGTAATGAAAATGAGAATTATCCTATGCATATCCCCCGGGAGTGTCGTAACCAAGAGTGCAGTAAGGTCCATTTTTGTGCACCAGATCTCGTTCGAGTCTAGCTCAAAGTGGTGTTTTCAGGTTTTACCCATAGGTACATCTGTGCCAGAGCCACCTCTACCTACTCGTATCCAGATAGGGATGTATTCCTCGGAAAACTCAAAAAATCTATAAAATACCAAAATTCTAGGAAGTTATCCTACACTAATCCTCAAAGTTCATCTTAGGTCTACGTGCTCTAATCAGAGTTTATCTAAATCTATTTTCCAAGGTTATTGCTAAACTTGCTCTGATACCAACTGTAACGCCCCGACCCTAGTGACCCAGAGTCGGTCCATTATTTTATTACATTGGCATGATTACAAGAAATCAAGTCCCGAAGAACCGATCAGTTTAGCAGTCTTGGAAAATAGATTACATACATGAATGTTACATTACACTTCATAACATACAAAACAACATAAATAATATTTTATCAATGCCATTATTCACTTGTCTTAACCCTGCATATCAATCACAATACACTTCTTGGAATCCTGGGAAAAATAAAACATAGAAAAGGGGTGATCTCAAATGCTTTTTATGGGTAATAAATACAGTGGAAACTATCATAAATAAGCATAAACATTTAAGGTAATGTATAACTAAAACCAATGACTTTTAAACTTAAACATCATCATAGATTGGAAAAAATAAAATTAAATAACGTCATTTACTTATTCACATGGATATTCTAATAATTGAATAATCACATGGAATATCAATATCCACTTTCATAATGAGGGAATGCATAATTCCAGACTATCATAACCACATAGCTAAGGCCTCGTGCCAATACTACTAATATAATTTTGTCAAATCCTTGTGCCACGACACTAGTTTGTCTCATGAGACCTACCGATGCATCGTGGAGCTATAGCGGGATCCACCTATCACATACTAAGTCCAATGCATTCCCATATGAAAAGGTTTAAACATGACATAAACATTAGTATTAAAACTATCATAAGAAATGTCAATACATTCTCCATATACCATGAATGGTATAAAAATAAGACATCCACACTAAAAAATTTCACAAAACCTTCAATAAAATACAAATGTTTTATATCATAATAGATCAACTTCAAATAAGCTTAAAATTTATCAAAGGATATTGACATAGATGAAATAAAAACTATTTGAGAGAAATATCTCTTTTCTCGTAATCATTGAAAAGTCACACATTTATAAAGGAAGAAATTTAAAAGAGATTTTTGAATCAAAGTTTCCCATAAAACAATGAAACTTTTGAAAAGAAATATCATCTCAATAAATTAATTTCCATATATATAAATCCTTAAAATAATTTTGAAAACATGGACAGTAATTAAAAGATTTAGAAAGATAAATCTTTAAAACATTTAAAATTATGATCTTGATAAAGAGCACATTTCACAAATTCTTAAAATATTCATTTTGAAATCATTTAAAATTCACATAATTATAAATTAAAACATTTACTTTGAAAAAATTATTATAAGCATGCAAGGTAAGCATTGACGATTTTATAACGGCGATAAATAGCCGCACCCACCGTAAAAGTTAAAAAAATACATTCTTACCGTAAATTTGTCGAAAAGGTTAAAAGTGCCTTTTTTGGAAAATGACATAAAGATTCCTTTCAAAACACATAAGGGTATAAATTAACATAACTCATTGTCTAGTAAATAGTAAAATTGTTTTTAAATACATTTTTAAGAATCATGGATGTGGATGATAAAGAGATCCCAGTAGATAATTATGTATACACAACCTCAAATAATGAAGAGATTGTGAAATAAAACCTTACCTTGTACTTTTCCTTGGATGGGGTAGGTTAACCTCCTCTATAATGGTGAAATAATTGTTATTAAATTATACAAGAATCATATACATTAATATAATATCATATATGATCTTTTAACATTTCATTGTTAATAATATCTTAGTATTATCGTCGTTTCGGGTGTTAACTTACTCGTTTTCTTTTATATGTTTTGTTACGCAAGTCATGGTTTTTTTGGATAGGTTGTATATTATTCATATACATAATTATATCAAGTAATAAAAATTAATTTTAAATCATCAAATGAAAATTATACTTGAATGGATATGATGGAGAATGAATCTCATCGCGTTCGTGGAGACGGTAGTCCGTACGTACGCATTGGCGACAATATCATTCTTTTGATAATAAAATAATATATAAGTGGATGGTATATCATATATAAATAATCATTATAATGTTATATTTATTATTCAAATGAATTATAAACCATCATTTTACCCATCTAAATAATAATATATTGAATAACAACTACACCACGGCGTTGAGATGGTAAGCCGTACATACGCACGTATGGTGACATGTCATTCAAAGGATGGATAGAGTACTGAATATGGTTGTACCATATTTATAATAATATTACAGTATATAGGAGATACTGGATTAATTATTTTATAATGTTAATAACAAATAAATAAGATGTTGAAGAAGAAACGAATTTGAAAAAGGGTGGTGAAAACATTACCTTGTCTTCAGGTTCTTCCTTTTGATTTGATCAAAAGGGCTCCATAGTTTGGATTTATGACTAAAGGAAGGCCTCTATGATGAATTTAGGGAAGTTGAGAGAGTATTTTTTCAGAGGTTGGACGAACCAAAAATCTTTTAATGTGTTAATTAGTGAGAAGGGAGAGTGCCCTTTTATAAGAGGAGTGAGGGGCACCTTTGGAAAAGCTAGAAATATTATTTTATAATAAATTCATATTCGGATTATAATGGATCCAAAGTGGATTATTTAAAGGTTAAGGTTGGTATGGGTCGTAAAGCACTCAACCAATATAATTTAGACAGGTTTGGGTCACTATATTAACCTTATCTTTATGTATTAACTCTTCGTTAATTAGTTTCACTTTTACAATGTCTCTTTGTATTTTTATATTATATGGTTAATAAACATACTATATACATCCAAGAGACCCCCAAGTGGTCCTATAATGATACAAATATCATGATATAAGTATCTTGGCCAATCTATAGATTTTTAGGAATTTAATATCAATTAATAATATAATATTTGTTTTAAAAGCTCTTTTTTGTCAATTTTGACACTATTTAGTAGTTGATTTTTTTAAAAAATCATAACAGAATGATTACTTAGAAAAAAGATAATTAAATCATTCCTAACATGTCTTATGAATCTATAAAATTAGTGTAATTCATATAATGTCTCAAATTATATTTATTTGGGTATTTATAATATCAATTATTTTATTTTTTCACTATTATGATAATTACTACATCATCATTGTGTCATTAATAAATTAAATTATTTAATTTGTAAAATTTGTAAATAAAATGCCATTATGTATTAAATATTAATATCTTTATAATTAATATTTATAGTCGAAAATCAAACATATATAACCCTATGTAAAAAGTGTTTTTCTAAAAGATATATCCTTATGTCATTTTTGTGTTTATTTTAACCAAATTAAAATAAAGTGTCATTATCACTTACAAGTGGCTCCATGGGGTCGAAAAATCGACCCAAATATGCCCATGGTAGTACATGTATCAACCAATAATTTTAGGACATGTTTTATGGTAATTTGTTTTCGTTATAATATTATTTTTTAACCCTAATTTACCGGATTTACCCTTTTACCATGGTAAATAAAATATTTACCAAAGTAATTATTCAAAATGTATAAAAATAAAAGTTACCTATTTACACAATTTGAACATACTTATTCCAAATATGGAATCCATTTTTCCAAATTCAAAACACAGAAGTGGGATAAATTATTTAAAAATTAATTCCAGTTGTTAAAACAAAAAGCGTGTTTTAAAGAGATAATAACAATCAAAAGATTGACACCTATTTATATCCGGTTTATTTGTGAAGTTTTGTCCAATGAAAAAAATTGTATTAAATGGTAAAAATATATTCTAAATATACTTTACAAACACTCATATAAATAATTTATCACTACTAATTATTTTGATTAAAAAAGTTGTTTTTAATTAAAATTTAGTAATTTTCTCTATTCATCAAAATATAAAAGTTATGCGAAAAGTACAAAAATTTTACCCTTGGATAAATTCGATATTATAAATCCAAAAATGAAGTCAATTTTGAGAGATAAAATTTATAAAATTTTAAAAAGTAGATATTACTATTCATAACGGCTAGTTTGATTGGTTGTAGTGTGTGTTAGAACTCGAAGTTGAGTACAACACACACTACTGTATTATTCAAAGAGAAGTGTACCGTGGAAGCTTGGGGTCTGACATTGTAAACATTTTTATGTCACAATTCTAAAGAATAAATTTATTTAGTCAAATTGAATATATAAAAGTTTAAAATATTGGATTTAAAAGGGTTCACTATTAATGTTGTTAAATGTTCATTTTTGAAAAATACTTCTTTTATCTAAAAAAATGAAATTTGTTCATACATTATTTCTAAGAAACTCATAATATGGATTCTAAAATTATAAGGGTTATATAAGGTTCAAAATTTATGTAATACTATTCATAACCTCTTTTGAACGGTTTTTTTGGTAAGTCATAGTGCGCTTGAACTCTGTGTTACTTGTAGTGCATGTTATTGAATTGTTTTGAAGAAGTACATACTATGAAATCTTGGGGTGTTACACCTACAAAAAAAATACATAGAAAATTAAAAAATTTAATAAACTTGTATTTTACTTATTTTAATAAATTTTTCATAAATTTAATTCTTAAATAGATATTAGACACAAATTAATAAAAAATGATAATATGAGTTTGTTCATATAAAATGTTATGACAAAAGCTAATTAAAGATTGAAAAATTATTCAATAAAATTAAGTCTATCAACTTTGAACTCAGGTTGTGGATTTAACGTTGGGCCATTGGATTCGTCACTCTACTATATTGATTATTCCATATTTACTCATGATTTATTCAACAATAAGTAACCCTTACTAGGAATATGAGATCACTCTTTTTTTATTTTCTTTACTTAAAATATAAAGAAGGATATTTTTATAAACTTCAATGATATAATAATGTTTTTTATGATACGATTTTATATTTCCAATGAAATATAATAATAAATTATGTATCTAGTTTTAAAATAATGCTATATTTAACAATAAAACATTATATGATCCCATATATCTTATACCAATGTAATAAAATAAGAAATGACTTTGGATTAATAGATTCTATGTGTAACAATTAATCTTTTATTGAAAACCATGTAATACATGGAAAAAAATTATTCAAATAAAACAATTTTATTTTGAATAATTTTTTTATAAAACTATAATGATTTTGAAACCCAAAAATTAATACTTAAAAAAAATATTTATTAGTTACTATATTTCCTAGGTTTTTATATTCTTACCCCATTAAGAAATTGTTTCCTCATGATTTTATTAAATGCTTATTCAAGATAGTGAACTTTTCACTCATATATTTTTTTAATTCTCATGTCGATACATAAATCATATGATATTTACACAAAAAAATAAATTGGTGAATCACCTTATATCATAGTTCTATACATTTGTGATACAAAATATGAACCTTATTTTCTTCAAAGGAAATGTTCTATTCCAAATTCACCACCTTAGGGATCAAAATATGAGATGCATCTAATACATTATTCCTTAGAAACGAAACATGAAAAAAAATTTATATAGATGAGATAAACTAAGTGGTAGGGATATTCGGTAAGCATCTAATCCCTCATTTTCCAAATTATTATATGTTCCAACAAACCACATACATAACATTCCCATTTCACCAAAATGCATACAACTTTTCAAACTATATAATTTATGAAAAACATGGTCACCTACCTTACATGTAAGGTATTATCTCTTGATATCATGATAATTATTTTATTTATCTACGATTACCTAATATAGAGTTAAATCATATTTACCTTATCATCCTTCAATTTTACCAATTCTAGTCTCAATAACATGTTCTCACTTATATCATCCCAAATTGATAGAATCAGACATTTATTTTGATATAAAAACTCAATAGGTTCTATCTGTATGATGGAATAAAAAAATTATTATAATTAAAACACATTGATAAATGATATTGATCCCAAATTACCTGATAATCATATTACAAATCCCAAAAAATATCATTAATGGTCTAAATTTTCCATCCAAATTCCCATTAGATTAAGGATGAATTTGTTTTATAAAATTTAATTTGGTGCCCAATGAATTTTGATTTCCTTTCTAAATATTAAAGGTAAATATGATATCATAATCTGATACAATTTAATGAGAGGGACTTTATAAAATTTGACAATCAAATTATGGTAAATTCTATCAATTTTATCCATGGGAAAATTATCTCAAATAGGAAGAATATATGCACATTTATTTAATAGGTAAATAAAAACACAAATAAAATTATTTCCTTGAAATATATTTGGAAACATTTCCTTGAAATCCAAAGATATATTCTCCCATTTCCATTTTAGAACTGAAAAGGGATGAAGAATCCCCTTTCATAGTTATCACACAGTTTATTCTGTTGACAATTCAATCATTTCATAGTATAATCTATAATATCATTCTTAATTCAAACACTACAATAATATTCTCAAATGTTTTTTTATATCTTAGTACCACCCTGATAAATGGAAAACCAAGAGCCATGATCTTCACTAAAAAATTCCTTCTTTAAATTGGAATCATATGCCATTCAATACCTATTTCCAAATCTCACAAAATAATATTTTTCATTTCAAATTCATAATGATTACCCTTGTTGACCAATTGAAACATTTTTTTTGAAATTATGATTTTACTTTTGAGCATGATTAATTCTATCTAAGAAATATTATTTCACTAACACATAAACAAAAATATAAGGAGTTCCTCACAATTTATAGGCTAACATTCATTAAATAAATAACCATAGAATTATATTCCAAAAGTTACATTATTAATGATACAATACCATTTTAACTCAAGGGATCTGGTATCATGTTTTCTTTACCTGGATAATTGTTAATCAAGCAATAATAAACTAGTATCTACTTCAACTATCTTTTCTTCCTCATATACAACTCATTATTAGTGAATTTTTTCTTCAAATTTTTTTTAATTAGTACATATTTCACATTTTACTCCATAAAAAAGATGCCTCCAAATTTTTAAATTAAAGGCCACCATTTGAAGCTCAAGATCATTTGTAGACTAATTATTCTCATTGATTTTTAATTAAAGTGAGGAATATTAAATTACCAAATATTATTTCATCAATACATAATAGATTCACATAAAGGGAGTGATGATTTGAATAACAAATTGACCATTTATAATTGGAAAGTCTAGTATCAGATCGTTAACCAATCTTATATTAAATTCATAAAAAACTCATCACATTATTTTATCTATATAAATTTAGATCCTTTATTAATTATGTTATTTATTGAAACATATAACATTGAAAAAATTTCAAAAACCATTGGTGGGTAACCCATTATCTATGAAAACTTCATATCTCAGTGAAATTTTCAATCCATGGACACTCTTACACCACATATGTTTTATCATGATCAAAAGGTATGATATCTTGAGAAATAATATACCCATGGAATAAAACCTATAGTAACCAAAATTCAGATTTACTATTTTTTTATAAATAATATTTTAATGAATATAAAACAATCCTTATTTGTTTCTAATGCCCTCATATCATTTTGAGTAATCCAAAATATAATCAATGTAATCTACCAATAATTTATCCCAATACTCTTAGAAACCCCTATTCATAAGATCCCTAAATATAGCTGGTGAATTATTTATCCTATACTACATAACTAAATACACATAATATTCAAACATAGTATTGAACACCATCCTCAGGATGTCATCATCCTTCAACTTTATCTAGTGAAACCTAGATCTGGGATAAATCTTTTAAAAATTATGAGAACCTTGGAGCGGATCAAACAAGTCATCGATATGAGGAAATATATAATTTTTTTCAATAATGATTTTTATAGTGCTCTATAATCAATGTAATGTCTCATGAAACCATCATTATTTTTTACAAATAAAACTTGTGACCACTAATGAAAATTGTCAGTGTAAATTAAAGCCTTATCAAGAAACTCTTGTAATCACATTTTAATTCCAAATGTTCTAATGGATCTATTAAATAGGGAGTTTTTTAACTTGTATTAGCTTCAAAAAATATGTTTACAGAAAATTAAACTTGATTGTCAGGACTAAAACTATGAAAATAATCATTAAATGTATCCAAATATTCATTTTCCACTAAAACATCAACAACTTTATGAATTACATTCTTTTCAATAATATGTTTAAGATAATTTTCTTATATATCATTTATCGGTTTCATAGATTCATGATATTTTATCAAATGTATGACTTTATTATTATATAAAAACTAAATTCATTATTGAATATAATTTCTTTATCTATATTATCTATAATAGCATGATAAATTGAAATCCAAACCATACCTCGAATAAAATAAAACTATATAATTGAAATGATAATACGATTTATAGGAAAACCCATTATATTAATGATAACATGAATATCTCAATAAATTATAGTTTCCTTTATACAACCATTAATAGTTTTTCCATGATTTATAACTTAATTTATTATTATGTTATTTCCATTTTATTATCAAATATCCCAGAAATAAAAAAATTTGTAGATCATGAATCAAACAAAAAAATAAAATAATTTGAATAAACAAGTAATGTATGTGTCACAACTTCATTAAAGGGTCCCACATCTGATGAGGTCGTAGTAAAATAATTTTCCATTCCTTTCTGTTTATGAACATGATGATTCTAATATTTAGTAACAAACTTCATAAATGTGTTATAATAATTTCCAAACTCATTGCAATTAATATATATTATTTCTAGTTGATTAGTTTATTTCACATTACTTTTATGATCACAACTCTTTTAAATAAATTTGAGAACCAAATTATTAATATTACCACATTGATTACACTTTTAGATCCTATCAATAATTATGTAGAAATCCTTTTACTTTATTTGGAATATTATGGGGGTCTTACGTCTATATTTATTTTTGACTTCTTATCCATTACTAGCCACCATTACAACTTATTACCCTTATTTTCACAATTTTAATAAGTGTCGGTAAACTCTATATCAATATTCCCAATATATTGAACAAAATCATCATAACATTAGAATTCACAATAGGCTCACTCTATTCACAAACATGGGTTTAGACCAATGTAAAATCAGTCACTTTTAATCTCATGGTCTAGAACAAAATTTTGTTCGTAAATGGTCATATTAGTAAAAGTTAAATTATAAGAGAAACTAATTCATCTTTATTTTTCTTCAACTCAAGATTTTTCATTTCCATTCTATGTAGATCAAAACTTAGAAAATGCATTAAAAGAAAAAGATCATAAAATATCATCTATTATATAGAATGAATATCATTATTTTACATAGTATTCTTAATTAAAGACAACTATCAATCGACTTCACCTTCAAAATAATAAATCAAAAGAGTAAACATTTAATTTTTTGTATATACCAAAACCTAGAATAAATTTTCCAATGCATTTATCTATACTCATCTTCCACTAGGTATATATAATGACCCGCTAATTCTCATTGGCTTCAGAGTGAAACGAGTCATTACTAGGCCTTAAGAGACATCTCCAAGACGCCAAAGGCTGGAAATTAATGTCGAAGGTTCTGAAGAGTAAGTGGGGGATGATTTACCCTTTATGAAATAAACGTATCCGTTAACAATTTACTATATGATGCATGAACAAATGAAAGACCAAACAACAACTTCATTTATATTAAACCTCATCAGAGTACTCAACAACAGAAGACAAGACCAAACATCACGGTACACAGCGAAAGAACAACACGAGACTCTCAAAATAAACCACAACTCTGTGGTCCGCAAGATCCAAGCTCCATAGCATCTCCAAAACATCACCACGAGCAATTAGTAATGAGATGCTTTACCTTTACCTGTGTCTTGGAATAAAACATCTTCAAAAGCATGAAAGTGTAAAAAGAAGGGGTGAGTATAAAACGTAATAGGTTTTCCCAATTAATACCCTACTCACACCACTAGGATATAAGAGTTAGCCACATTTATATGAAAACTACTTATATAAAACATTTTCCCCAAAGAAGTTTATCAGTAAATATAAACAAGTTTTCCAAAACCAATCGGGCTCAAAAGCATCAAAGTGAAATTTAAACCATCTTTTCGAAAACGTTATTTTTCCAGAAAAATAACCAAACAAATTTCCAAACCTTTTCAAAAATATCCCATTTTGGCATTCCCAACCATTTCACAAACATCATGTTTTTTTATTCCCAAACATTTCACAAACCCGTGAAATCAACCATGCATGCATCATTATGAAAATTCCACACTCATGAGCAGTTTCTCGTCGATCTACCAAGTCTTCACAAGGTATTTTTTTCCCATATTCCATTACACCATAGGCACCGAGCACATGGTCATATTTCAACTAGGCCTCATACATAAAAGTCTCATGTGCCATTAAACGTTTGGCACTGAGCTCAAGGTCATACTTCAACCATGCCACATATATGCAACATGAACACACACCACATATTCAGAACAATCATTTCGATCCATAATTTCCATAAAAAACCATTTATTGAAAACCATTTCCCTCAAAACCATGTGTGTTCAACCATTTCACACCATTTCAATAAAACCACACTTTTATTAAAAACTAAAGAATGAACCAATTTCATCAAGCCATTTCAATACCAAACCATTTCAATAAAACACCCCTTTTACTGAAAACCTAGATTTCATCAAACCATTTACCATTATAGAAAATCCATAATTCAAAATCAATATTTTAAATTCATGAATCCAACTCACATTGCACAGCAATTCAAAATGATTTCACAATTTCACCAAAACTATAAATTATCACTAAAGAAGATTTATTCCATGATTTTCACAAAAAAAATCATTCAAATAATACAATTTGAAACTAAGCCAACCAATTCAATCAAGAGGAGTCGAGTGTGAAGCCACCTACCACAACAATAAGGCGAAACAAGCAATGGACGAAGAATGTTCATGAACACCGGGTCAAATCTCCAAAACCCACCTTATATCTCTTCTCCTAACACAACCAAGACCAAATCTCTTCATATTTGTCATCCACCCACATAGATCTACCAATAACGGGAATAGATCTACGAAACCAAGAGAAATGGATAAGTAGATCTATGTAGATCAAAGAAACCATTAAATAATGAAAGAGAACGATCACATACCTCAAGAATCTGGATTTGATTCACCAAGAGAAGCCTTCTGATCGCCTTAAGAATGATGGTAGAACCCTATTTTTTCTTAGGAGAACCAAAATCTAGTTAGCGCTTCTTAATAGATTTAATGAGGCAATTAGAGGAAAAATGAATTATATCCACAATTTGAGGATCTAATTTTAAGTGACTGCACGGTTAGTCCGCATGGTTTGACAAACAGTGCGCTAACTGAGTGTTAGCTACTACCTCATCCACCCTTCTCACACAGTTTTTCCACATGATTAGACACATTATGTGCCAACCGTGAGGAATCCACAACCTCCTCAGTCATCCACACCCAGTTTGGCTTTAAGGTTTAGACAAACCATGCGCCTCCCATGCGACTAACCCTTTCCCTCAAAACACACTTCCAAATTCTCCCGA
Organism: Viscum album; assembly: GCA_963277665.1. Lineage (NCBI taxonomy): Eukaryota > Viridiplantae > Streptophyta > Magnoliopsida > Santalales > Viscaceae > Viscum > Viscum album. Next base: position 5,431 of record CAUJRU010002881.1, on the reverse strand, counting down.
CTTTCCCATTCAACACCCTTAACATTAATACCGTGAAAAACATTATGTAAGGGTTACATACCAGAAACCAGGTGTACTACATTCTCCCCACCATTGGTCTTTCCATCCCCAGAAAGTGGAAAACCATCGCTATCCTGAAAGAGTTCTGTCCACTGCTCTTTCATTTCTTTCTCGCGTTCCCATGTCTCTTCCGGAATTTGACAATGTTGCCATAAAACCCGCACTAGACCGATGCTTTTTCCATTCATGAAATTATCCTGCCTAACCAAAATCCACACTGGGATACGTACCAACAGAACATCTGTCTCTAGGTCAATGTGATCCCATATAATCACATGGTCAGGATCGGGTTGATACTTCTTCAACTGAGATACATGGAACACATTGTGCAGGGAACTGAACCATGTTGGTAATGCCAACCGATATTCCACCTCTCCCACCCATCCCAGTATCTCAAACGGGCATATGTATCAAGGATATAATTTTCCCAGCTTCCCAAAATGACGATGTCCATGACTTGGAGAGATTCTCAAAAAGTCATGATCACCCACTTCGAACAACAAAGGTCTTCTACGGTGATCTGCATAAGATTTCTGATGAATCTGAGCCATCTCGATCCTATTTCTATTCAACTGAATATTCTCCATTGTTTATTGGACAAGTTTTAGGCCAAATAGTAATGTTTCTCTTGTATCCACCCAGAATAGTGGACAATGACAAGGACACCCATATAATGCTTCAAACAGAGCCATGTTTATCGAGGCTTGATAACTATTATTGTATGAGAAATCCACTAAGGGTATATGCTCCTCCCATGAGACACCAAAATCCATTACACAAGCCCCCAACATGTCTTCCAACATCTGTATCATCAATTCGGATTGTTCATCCTTCTGGGTATGATACGACATACTCATAGTCAACTGAGTCCCATGGGCTTGTTGTAAGGATTTCCAGAAACGATATGTGAACCTCAGATCTCTATCTGAGACTATAGACACCAGTACACCATGTATATTTACCAATTATCGGATATTTAATTTTGAAAGATCTTCCACCATATGGGTTTCCTGAATAAGGATGAAATGGGCTGACTTGGTTAGGTGATACACTATCACCCAAGTGGAATCATATTTCTGTACCGTTCTTGGATGACCTGTAACAAAATCCATTACTATCTGATCCAGTTTCCACACTGGGATAGGTAATGACTGTAACATACCTGATGTTCTCTTATGCTCTGCTTTAACCTACTGACAAGTTATGAATCACTAGACAAACTCGGCCACCTTTCTTTTCATGTCGCTCCACCAAAATTGCTCCTTTAGCACCTTATACATATTCTATGTACCCAAATGTATAGCCTATCATGAATGGTGGTAAGCATTAAGGTTTTGTTCCTGATAAACTATAGGTACAACCATCTAATCTCTAAAACAAAAAACTGAAACCACTTCTAGTTTCCAACCATTAATGGTCTCCCCACCATTGAGTTTTGAACTCATTACCAGACATTCCGCATCAGATGTTTATTCCTCTTTGACCACTTTTACCAAATAAGGAACATGTGTAGCTGAAAAGAAAACCACAACATCACCTCGGTTTTCACATTCTAGATGCATTTCGGCTAATACCGACATCAATTGTCATTCGTATAAAGCTTCCTTTGCTAGCTGAGCATACAACTTCCTGCTTATTGCATCATCCATGGAATTTCCGTTACCCGGTGTATATATAAAGTCAAAGTCGAACATTTGAAGATTCTCCATCCATCTCCTCTGCCTCTGATTCAATTCTAACTGTGAGAAAATGTGTTTCAATATTTTTTGATATGTAAACACAATAAATTTCTCACCAAAGATATAATGTATCCATGTTTCCAAGGCATGGACGACAGCAGTCAACTCCAAATCATGTGTTGGGTAATTCTTCTCATGCACCCTCAACCGCCTTGAGACATAAGCAATAACATGGTCTCACTACATGATAACACAACCCCACCCTGATCCTGAAGCATCACAATACACTACATATCCTTTCCCTAATTCTGGAAATATTAAGATAGGTGCTGATGTAAGGTGTACTTTCAAATCTTGAAAAGATCTCTGACATTCCTCTATTCATTGAATTGCATTGTTCTTCTTTGTTAATGTTGTCATAAGCGAAGATAGTCATGAGAATTCACAGAAAGAGTGTCGGTAAGAACCCGATAGACCAAGAAAACTTCGTATTTCAAAGACATTTTTCAGATATTTCCATGAAATAACAACTTCTATATTTTCTGGATCCACTAAAACACCTTTCTTAGAAACAACATGGCCTCGAAAGCGTACCTCTTGTACCAAAAAATCACACTTTGGTAATTTGGCATACAACTGATTGTCTCTCATGATTTCCAACACTTTTTCCAACTGTTGATCATGCACAACCCTTGTTCTTGAATACACCAATATTTCATCCACAAACACCACCACAACAGAATCCAGATATTTCTGAAATTTCTTATTCATCAAAACCATGAAGAGTACTGGCGAGTTCCTAAGACCAAAAGGCATGACAACATATTTGTAGTGCCCATATCTGCATCTGAAATCTATCTTTAGAATATCCTACTTTCGAACTCACAATTGGTGATATCCTGGTCACAAGTCAATCTTGGAGAACCACTGCGCTCCACTTAATTGATCGAATAGGTCATCAGTGTGTGGAAGTTGATATCTATTATTTATCGTAATTTGGTTATTTTTACGATAATCAACACACAACCGAAGGGTTCCATCTGCTTTCTTTATAAACAAAGATGGTGCTGCCCATGGAGACACGCTTGGCTGAATAAAACCCTTTCTTTACAGCTCCTATAACTGTACTTTCAATTCCATTAACTCCATTAGTGCCATCCTATAATATGTATTTGAGATAGTACTAGTCCACGGAATGAGATCAATCGTAAAATCCATTTCTCTTACAGGTGGTAATCCTGATATGTTTTTAAGAAAAACATCAGGAAATTGATCCACCACAACTGGAAAACTATTTTCCTCACTCTCTTCCAATGATGAAAATTTCAACACTTCCAATTGGTTTGAGATTGTTTCCACCATTGGTTCCAAAAAGCTCTTTGCACCATTCTTTACCATTATCTCTCCTCTAAAGAGATGGCTGATGCCGTCCTCAGTCGTGAAACTATCCATTCTCATATCATAGTCGATGTGGGCCTTAAATCTTATCAACCAATCCATACCAAGGATTATATCATATCCATCAATCTCCAGCACAGTGAAATCCCGGTTCTGCTCAACTCCTTAAACAGTTATAGCACATGCTCTACAAATGAAGAAATGACATTCTCTTTCACCAAGAGTAGTTTGCAGTTTCGAGAAAGAAGGTACAATTTTTTGTTTTTAACATAGCAAATTACAAATACATGAAACAAGAAAGGAATGTGATGAACAATTATTGAATAACACTTTCATGATAGTATAATTCAAAAGAATCATACCTCTCACCGTAATATGGTCCATCCTGATCATTGACCATCATCTACTCAGCTCCATACAATTGCTTTGTCGCTACACTGTTCTCCTTGCCGCCTTGTTGAGATTTCCCTGGTTGAGGAGTCAAGGTCTTTCGAGAATCCCCATGGAAAGCTCTGTTATGTTGATGAGACTGATTCTTTTATCCTCATCCTGTCGAAGCATATGATGTTTACGACACCTGGGAAGTGTCCCGAACACCCGACCATGCAGCACTACGACAATATCACAGAAGATGCCCCATATTGTTTCAATTGTGGCATGCTATCGGTGGTGCTATACATTCACATTTCATGGGATTAGTAAAACCTCATTGAAATAAACCTGCATTGCTCTGGGGTCATGGAGGAAGGTTGACTGATCCCACCCTCAGGTTCTGATTCGCACTCCCACATTGGAAGTAGGTGTCCCTCCCCCGCTTGATCCCAGCACTGGAGTTCCCACCCATTCCTGTGGGTATCATCATGCCTCCTCCTATCGATCCCAAGATATCACATTTAGTAAATATTTCTCTATTCACCATCTCTGTATAATCCGTAAAACAGAGCACTGCAATCTTCGATCGAATCTCCTATAATAGCCTCGATTCGATGATGTGTCCCTTCAAAGAAGCACATGCCCCAACCTCTGGTGGAAAATGGAATAAATTCGTGAACATATCCGCATACTCTGTGATAGAGATGCTCTCTTATTTAAAGCTTACGAAATCCATTGTTTTTTGGGTCTTGAATGTGTGAGGATAGAATTGTTTGTTAACCAATTCTTCAAAATCCACCCATGTAAGGCCTTCATCCAATTTAGCATGCACCACTAAATCCCAAAACTTATTTGCAAGATCCTTGAGCATATACGTCCCCAGATTTACATTCAGCACCACTGGTGTGACGATGATATCGAATATATGAATCATTCTACTTATCCACACCGCCACCTTCTCAGTTTCAGCATCACGCCTAAAGTTAGGTGGATTCTGCATCATGAACTGGACGGTATGATCCACATGTCACGTCTCATCCTCCAGTTACCCGTATCCACAGCTATAAAGGCATGCACTATACTCTGAACAAACTATTTGTTCACATGCGTTTCAGGTGCACTCACATTCTCCACAGCTTCTTCGGGTTGGTTTCGACGACGCCTACTGGGTGCCATTTTCTAAACGAACAACAAACTTCTTCAACCTCACTCTATAGCAACTGTTGGCTTAGAATTTCAAATTATATCACATCAATTATCACAACATTGTTTTCAAACAACCTTTTTCCATGCTCAACCTTTTTTGAAAACATTCAACATATTTTTTGAAAATTAATCCATTCTCAAAACACACTAAATACTCTATTATCAATGTCTTTCGATTGAAAACAATTTCCGTATTTTTCAAAAAATTTCACCTTTCACAAAATTATTACTCATTACTCACAATGAGATATGCAATTCTAGTGGGAATTCATTCCTCTACAATGCTTGTTATTCTCCTCTCATTTTCTAAACCCACGACAATGAGATTTCCAACATTCTAGAAGTGTATCCATAACACTTATGTACCCAACACCCTGGTAGGTTGAAGATTAGCATAAACGGGTTAGCTATGTCCTTTTATGCTATATATTTCATGTTCCGACTATCATACTCTTGTCTAAGATGACCATCCAAGGAATAGACAAGAAGTAATTTTGACACCAAGGCCAAGAACATCGATGACCACTTGTTAGGCAAGGACCGAACAAGCTGATATAATTTTTAATGACCAGTCAATTCTTATTGGCTTGAGGGTGCACTGATTCATTACTAGTCCTTAAGCGACATCCCCAAGATTCCAAAGGCTGGAAATAAATAACGAAGGGTATCAATCATTAGTGGGGGCAAATTTAACCTTTATGAAATAAACCCTTCCA
>CAUJRU010002880.1:0-62854 GCA_963277665.1 Viscum album | reverse complement strand
CATATAAGAAAACATTATTCAATAATACTTATGTTTTATTAGGGTATGATCCCAAGATATAATTATTATTATTTCTATGATTGCATGGTGTTTATGAATTATGTTTCTTTTCCCTGAGTTATGTTATGATGAAATGTTTATCAAACCCATGTATTTTTATAGGTTTTGATATTATTAATGATTTATATTATTGTGTCACACATATATATGATTTTCATTAGGTTATTATTGTGACTTATATCTCCCTATAATACATTGGGTAATGATTTATGTCTAGTGATATATACAAAACTAGAATAGGGAGTGAAATTAGTTTAGTAAGGTACTTTGTCCACCATGATAGTCTTAGGAGTGAACCATAACTATTTTGATGGTTTAGGGAGTGAAAATTTTTTATAATGATAGTCTTGGAAAAGATCCTTGACTACTAAGTAAATGATTTTATAGGCTTATGTGTTTTCTACAATTCCATATTTTGTCCCAATACTATTTTCCCATGGATCATGTTCCTTTATTATTTAGGTATTATGAACTACAAATATTTATTCCATTAATCCAGATTGTGATACATGTTATGCATGGTATGGTTGTAAAAAGATATTTTCATGTTTTTATTTCCTTATATTAATGGTTTGTTTGATATCTCCCATTTTTACCCTTACTGATCCTCTAAGATCACCCATTTATTCTTATTTCGTCTCCCTAGGATATGAAGAATGTTTTTATAATGTATTCCTATGATTATTACTAAGTGGGATGAAATGTTTGGTAAAAATTAATGATCTTTCATCGGACTTGAAGACAATGTTCCAAGTTTCAAAAGGAACTAAAGTATTACGGTCCTTGGGGATGTGTCTTTGTAATGTAATGAATATTCATCTTAAAATATGTAATATCTATGTATAGAAAACTATGGACATTATATCTATTACACGACATGTAATTTGAATACATGTTGGGTGAGTATTACATTAAAGGTAATTGGAATACATGTTGTGTACCTATTGCACGACGTGTAATAGCCAGTGTAGTCCCTTTTCACATTATCTAGAGGTTTTTTCCTAGGGGATATAATCCATGATTTACATGTCATTTAAGTCCTTTATATTTGATTTAAATTCATGAGTATTTAAAAAAAGAGTATGGTACCACATTTTTATACAGAATCACCATCCGTCACTCTTTTTCCTTATGTACAAGAGCTCCCTTCTGTAGGAATCCCTCTTCGTGCGATATGCTAGGTTCTACTCCTAGTTCTCCATATAGATTCTGATTTCAAATATATTTATCTCATTGGATGAAATCCAGTAAGATATCTATTCATATTATTACTTTATTTGTTTCTCTTCTCCGTGATGGAGTTATATGGGTGTAGGCTCTATTGCCCCATTTTCAGGGCGTTGATCCGTTCTTCATATTTATTCCAATATTAGCCAATCTAAAGGCTGATGTTGGATGAGGAGATTTTTACGAGCATAAGGTAGGTGTTATATGACCCATCGCTAAATTATCATCATTTTATAATCTATATTCATTATGTGCATTCCGGGTTAATTAGGAATTTACTATTAAATTCAAGTGCCTTGCTCATATTCATAATGCTCATAATTTGGATCTCTTTCTATATAGTATCATAATATTGTTGGATGATGAGACCTCAACTCATTACACCCCAAGTAGGTTGTTTCCTTAATTATTTCTTGGTAAACCATGTGGGTTTACCTAGATGTCGTTCGGGTGTATGGCTTCACCATTCTATTATTATTCCCTCTTTAATTTGATAAAATATGATTTTTAAATGTATATCACCCTTATAATACCTCTTGAACCTTATAAGGTAAGTGTTTAAATTAATTAAATTAATCTTAATTATAAATGGAAAGTATATTATATGTATCAGTTGGCATATTTTAATGTAATTAATTGACTTTTTTTCATGTCTATAACACACATTACCATGTTTAATGGAAGGAATCATAGTGAGCCTAATTAATTATTAATTAATTAAAATGCTAAATGGTTGCATGTACTTGTTATGAATTATCAAACTAGTGAAAGGTATGTAAGGAACCAAATTTTTTTGTTAAATGGAATGAGGATTGCATGCCATAATTTATTAAATGAATCAAGTATAAGGTGAAAATTTCATATGGGAATGTTTATATTTAGAGGAGTGGCCAAACTCGATCCATCTTTAGATTGCCTAGGGAATGCCTTAGGCACTCACAGATACCCTTAAAATAAAAGGATGCTAGTTTCTAAGAGAGATAACCACCTTGGAACCTGCTCATTATCTACTTTTGGATTCCCTATATGACATCATAGGATCCCTTCATTTTCATTCAGATATTAGGATTCCTTTGATACACTCCATGGATCTAGCTTGATGTCATTGGATATGTCCCACCATGGATACATCCATTTGGACCAAACATTTATTATCCCATTTTACCTAGGATGATATACTTGGACTTAGATAGAATTATATTATAGTGTAATTCCTTGGGTGATTCCCATGGGATTACACATCGACCCCTTATAGCTAGGTTACAGGTTGTTATTGAGTTGGCTCAACCCATTAGTCAAGGATTCCTTGGTTATTACCATGGATCCTTTTCATTATACTCATTATAAAGGATTGTATGGTTATTACCTTGGATCCTCTATTATTGTTATTATTATCATCATCATCATCAGATTCCTTATTCATACCTTAGATCATATTATAATACTTATTATAAATTGGAGCAAAATTATTTAAATGATTTAATGTTCAAATAAATTACCAGCTATAGATGAAGTATGTATCAAGGTATTTACATTATTGTACTGATTTACTATTATATATACCTTCACATTTTTAGTTTGTATTTTATGTACCATATGGTATATACATTGTTGGTGGTGGGATATATAGATTTATATCACACCCTATCTGGGATTTCATTGATACCCAAGAATATTACAAGTATGTGGGTGTTGAAAAGTTGAATCATCATGATTTGGACACCTTGTCATGTTTTTTGGACACCTGATCTTGCTTTATTTCATTAGGATGGAGTTTGGTAGCAAATGAATGATCCATTTCTCATCATGATGTATAGTTTTTTTTATTCTTTTTTATTATTTTATGTATCATGTATTTCATTATTCCATTTATACCTATTTTCCATATCTCTAGGGACATGACATTACATAATCATCTTTTGTATAGTTTACTATTCATATTTTAGTTTATTACTTTTGATGGATGTCTTTTCTTAGCTTCCACTACCGATTGGGTTATTTTTTATTATGTGTTTACTATTTATATCTATATATTTTTTATATCTATATATACTATGATCCACTCTTACATAAAGGAATAGTTACCCCATGTACGCACCTGAGGATCTCACTAATATTCAGCAACCTATGGCATACAGGGATGGGTGCTTAAGTCTATGTAGCACATCAGTTTGTGGAACCATCTTGTGGAACCTAGGTCAGGATGTCGCATAGTGGTATCAAAGGTTTCCTTTCTTGCCTTACTATTTTGATAAAACAATCATGATTTTATGAATGCATTGGAACTTGGTTATAATATGTGCTTGGGTGTAGTAAACCCATGTTTGGGGTAAATACTAAGTTGTCTAAAATAAGAATCATTTTTCTACTTTCTTCTTATTACTAATGATATCCATTCACTATTGGGTGAAAAACATTCTCTGTGATGGCTATTATTGTTTTTATTATTGGGGAATTTTTTCTTGTACCAATGGTATGAGGGCAATGATCATTGCCACATAGATCATTATTTTCACCTATAATTCACATTCCATTCATATGTAATACTATATAGGTTCGTTTCACTGCTTTCATTGATTATTTTTCTTGTGATTTTTTAGTGATGTTATGGAAGTTATATTGTGTTTATTATTATCTATATCTATGATTGTGTTATTTCCTATTTAAATTCATGAGATTTATGGGCCCTCATGGGTTGGAATGGATAATTTACTAGGTCGATCCATTGTATACAACCCGTTATGTTTTGATACCAAATATGAATAGGAAAAAATATTAATTAAATGGGTGTCATTTTTAGTGATAAGGTGAATGAGACCTTATACACTGAGAACTATGACTCATTTTAATTGGACATAGATACATGTAAACAAGAAAATGATAACATATAAATATAATCCTTGACTTATAAAATTAAATGGTTTCTAATAAATTAAGACGTAAGGTATAGTTGAACCCTCATCCACTGGAACCCCTATAAATTAAACTTCAAAACTTAACAATACCTTAACCTTCTAAGCATGTAGTTGGGGTAGTACCTTAGGTAGTGATCCCTTATTCTTAAATTACTCTTCCATTAGTTTTTATATTAGAATAAAATCCTGGTATGAGGTGTGTTTTTGGAATTCGTAGAGCTATGTCACCATTATGTCCTCACTTTGTATTCCAAGACAATGGGGATGAAAATGCTCCATAGATAGTGATCCCAGAGTAGCCAGTCTTTCTTCCAGGAGTGCCACTTGAGGAACTACCTATTATACTTGATTTGGGAACTTACACTCAACTTTGATATTGTTTTATAGGCGCGATTTAGTCCATGCGGTGTTCTTTTTGACCCACATCTAAGATGGATGATCTAACATATGAGTTATAGAAGCAGTATCCTCCCACCTTCTCAGGAGATGGTGGTGCATAGGATACAAAGTATTGGATGGAATCCACTCTATTTATCTTTGATCACCTGGATATGCCTCTAGAGTTTAGGGTCAATCTTTCCACCTATACGCTTCTTGATTTAGCCATGAAATGGTGTGGTGTGATTACAGATGATGGTGATCATCAGGGCATGGTCTATGTCGATTTTTAAATCTCCTTCTATGATCACGTCTTTCCATATACATTGAGAGATGAATGATTTATATAGTTCATGCATTTATATTAGGTTCTTATGTTAGTCATGGATTTTTAGTGTGTTTTACTGAGTTGCAAAAAAATTCACTACTTCTAGTCGGTGATGAGATTTTGTGTACTAGATGTTTAAAGTACGAGACCAAGTATTTCATCCATATGTATGAGCATATTTATTTCCTACATAATTTTTCTAAGACCATTAATCATAATATTATCACTGAACATAACATGAGGGAATTAGATAGTACCAATCCTAAAAGATCAGTGCTGAGGTAGGCCAGTAGTTCATCCGATTGTTAGAAGCATTCCTTTAATGTTTCTCGATAGATAAGTGGCAGTCAGAGTAACCATAGTAGCATCTCCATTATATACCATTAGTGTGGAAGAAAAGGGCATCTAGAGACTTATTATGATAGATACCATATGGAGTGTTGAGGTTGTGTCCCTGTGGTGAATATTCATAGATTATATTGAAACATTCCATATAATCCCATTAGAAGAGGATCTTCACAGGATCCAACTTTAGGGGAAGGATCTTTTACGCCGCATCAGTTGGGGAGTTGGAGTAGCACAGGAAGGACTATCTGAAGAGGAGTTTATGATTTTGGTAACCAAACTTCTAATAAATATAACTAATAGAGCGATCGTGCTTTAGGTAGTACAATTATAGAACTGGGTTTTGGATCAGACCAGGTGCATGCTTTATAGTCAATACATGAGGTTCAAAGTGTAGTACCATCGATAGTAAAATATAATATTATAGTATCCTTGAATATTTTATCTTATTTATTTGATATAGTTTATTCAAAATCCATTATATCTTTATCTACCATTGATGGTATCATGTTAGAAATTTAGTATTACTATGTGGCGATGATCTGGAAAAATTGTTATGAGTGTGTTCAGATGGAATACGCCAATAAAGGGAATTCCCCTTGAGGTAGGAAGTTATCCCTTATTATAGGACCTATTCATCCTTGAGATTAATAGATTCAATTTAATTCTTGGTATGGATAGGTTGGTTCCATATCATGCCTTTATAGATTTCTATCGCTATAGGGTTTTGTTTACATCACCAGAGGGAAACATTTATCTCCACAAGGGTGAGTGGAATGTCTTGGATGATAGAGATGGAAAAAAGTATCATGTTCTAGGTGGAGTGAACACCCATATTTCTATTCTGTTCATGGAGTATTAGGGTTGGTGTTTTGACGAATTTACTCTAATAGGTTATCATTTCAAGGATGTCTTTCCTGATGATTTTTTCTAGCACACCTCCTAAGAGAGAGGTATAGTTTATGGTTTATCTCATTCTATAAGTAGCCCCAGTTTCCATTAATCCTTATAAGATGGAACTAAATGATATCTATGATATCAAGAAGATGTTGGAGAATCTAGAGGCCAAAGTATTTATATGGCCCAACACTTCCTACTAGGGTTCATGCATGATTTTTATCAATAAGGCAGATCATACACTTATTTTATGTGTAGATTACTAATGGATGAACCAGATTATAGTTATGAACCAGTATCCATGTCCTCAAATATATGATATCTTTCAAAAGTTATGATGAGATAGGATGTTTTCTTAGATTAACCTGAGATTTGGTTCCCGTCAAGTGTGAGTCTGTCCTTCATACATACCTCATAAAACTTTTAGTAGCAGGTTTTCTCTATACGAGTATATCATTTTTTTCGTTCATTCTTACAAATTCACCCACTATTTTCATGGATTTGATGAGTAGGGTTTTCTACCGATATCCAGATTCTTTTTCATGGTCTTTGTGGATGAAATATTGGTGTACTATCACACTCGTAGTGGCCATTATAGACACCTTGAGATGGTTTTGAATACACTAAGATAAAATCAACATTATTCCAAGCTTTCTAAGTAGAAATTATGGATTGGAAAAGGTCACATATTAGGTTATATTTGGTCAGAATTATCAGTATATGTTGACATAGAGAAGGTGAGTGTTGTGGTTTCCTAAGAGCATCCCAAGAACATCTTTGAAATAAAAAGTTTCATAGGGATGGATGAATACTGTAGGAATTTCATAATTAAATTATCTATCCTTTATTATCCTCTTTTTGGTCTTCAAAATAAGGGTGTTAAGTTTTTGTTGTCATAAGCGTGTGAGAAATCCTTTCTGGAGCTGAATGGTAGGCCTGTTTTAGCACCTATTCTGATTCTAACAGAATCTAGAAGAGGATATATTATGTTATTTGATTAATCTATAATAAATATAGGAATAATACTAATGTATAAGGATATATTTTTCATATGGAAATAAGTAGTTGGGTCCTCATTATATGAATTTCACGACGCATGACCTCAAACTATAACTAGTTGTCCATACATTACGTTTCTGGAGATACAAACTATTTATTTAGAAATTTGTGGTGTATGTAGACCACTAGAACCTTAAATATATCTTTTTGGAGGATAAAATGAATATTATATAGAATATATTGGTCCAATATCTCCATTCCTTTAGTTTTGATCTTTCCTATATGACTATAAAAGGCAATGTGGTAGCGGATGCATTGAGTCGAAAAACTCAGGAATAGGGGGGGGCAGAAGTTAGTAATGACTGTAAATTGATGGTTTTATTTTATAAAATTTATCTGATTTTTTATGAGTGTCATTTTCAGTGTTCACTTTCATCCTTGGTATTTACCTCTTCACTCCTTGAAATGGTGAAGAGTAGGTAACATTTAGATCATGAGGTGTCAGTCCTCTATGAGAGTATTTCAGGAGAGGACCCACCTTCATATTTTTATGTTGATGGATATGATATCCTACATATAAATGGGAATGTCTCAATTCCTACATACATGAGAGATTAACTAATGTCGGAGTTCCACACTCCCAGTGGGTTGTTCATCCTGGAATTCCCAAGATGTATCAAGATATGTGATACTGATATTGGTGTTATGGGATGAAACATCAGATAACATGATTTATCACTATGTGTTCCACCTATCAACAGGTGAAGGAGGAGATTTAATGAACTAAAATATTATTACAAACATTTTATATCATAGAATATAAATGGGTTTCTTTGCTATGGACTTTGTAGTCAGCTTACCGAGGCCCCCTTGAGGTTGTGATGCTATTTGTGTAGTCATTGATTGATTTATGAAAGATTCCCACTTTCTTACTTTCTGGGTGACATTATCAATTAATGATCTAGGAAGAATATATTTCCATGAGACTATAGGGATAATGGGGTCCCTCTTACTATCATTTCATATAGGTATTCTCTTTTCACATCATAGTTTCGGCAGGGGTTATACATGGCTTTGGGTATACAGGTTCTTCTGAGCATAGTCTTTCACCCTTAGACCGATGGCCAATCAAAACGAATGGTACATATATTAAAGTATATTATCCAAGAATGAATCCTTGATTTCAGTGGTTATTGGGGGAATCATGACCCTATCATTGAGGTCTCCTAAAATAATAGATTTTAGGTAAGGATTCAGGTGGCTCATTATGAGGCTTTATATGGTAGGTAGTGTCGTTCACCCCTGTGCTGGTTAGATTTAGGATAGGTAGTGATACTAGGTACTCATATAATTAAAGATAATTTAGAGAATATTCATCTAACCAGGAAGTGTATGTCTATTACCCAGTCTAGAGATAAATATTATGCCAATCTCTATCGAGAACCTCTAGAGTCCGAGGTCGGGGATTGTGGTTTCGTGACCTAGATTTGGGAAAAGATATATATAGAGGAAAGGGAAGTTGTATCCATTTAATGTAATAATGTTTTAAATTATATATAGAGTCATTCTGTTATCTTATTGATCATTTATACCTAATATGTACTGTGACATTCGTGACTTCTTCTACATTTCATCGCTTCAGCGTTACCATGTCGACCAGTCTCATAATTTTGATCTGAAAGAGGTTGAGAGAGATGGTAATGTTTTTTTGAAGACTATACTATATGAATTACTGACCATAGAATGATTTCTATCTAATAATTTTTTGTCCCTTTAGTGCGGATGATATGGTAGAACAACTGTGTATAGGATGAGACTTTGGAGCGAGAGGCTGAAATATGTACCATGTGGCCGGAGTGATTCTCTAACATTGTTCTGCCACCCTTGGAAGGAGAAATCGGTGGTGGGGGTTCCTTTATGGGGGAAGACTATAAGAAAACAATTTTTCTAGGAGTTTTTTATACTTTTATCTATGAATTAAAATGATGTTATATCCATCATTATGGATTAAATTGGTAACTGTGCTTGAGGGTGGGCCGATTTTTTGGGATGAAATGAATTAAGGGGCTCAAGGATGCCAACAGGTCAATTACATAATGTGTAACTATTACACATCATTTAATTGTCTGAGAAGTCTTTTTCAAATAATGTATAGTTTATTTCCAAGGGGAGGAAATTGAGATTTATAAGACATGTAAGTCATTTAAATTCTGTGAAAACTCTGGAGTAGTTAAAAAAAGGAGGAAGGGGCCTCATTTTTAGAGAGAAGCCCCCTCCATCACTATTTTTTCCAACACAAAAGATCTTCCCTCTGTAGAAATTCATATTTGATCTCTTATCTGGGTTTAACTCCCAGTTTACCAACCTGATTTCAGATCTTTATGTCACAAAGAATGCATGATGGTAAGATATATATTTATCTATCTCCTTTCATTGTCTCTATTCCCCTCGAAGAAGTTATATTTGTGAAGGATCTTATGAAATATTTTAAATGAATTGATCCATTGTTTATATTTATTCTATTTTAGGACAATCTAAAGGCTGATACTGGATGAGGAGAGTTGTAAAATCTTAATGTAGGTTTTTTATGACTCATCCCTAAAGTATCACTATTTTATAAACTGCCATCATTGTGTGCATGTCAGTTTCATCGAGCCTTACCTATTAAATTCATGTAACATGCTTATATTCATAATTCGTGTATTCAAGGGCCTTTCTATATAGTATCATCATATATTTGGAGGTTGAGGCCTCAATGCATTACACCCTAAGTAGGGTGTTTCCTCAATTATGCCTTCCTAACCCAGGTGGGTTTACCTTTGACACCATTTAAGTGTGTGTCTTGACCTTGATATTGGAAATACCTATTTAATTTGATAAAATCAAAGTTTCTAAATGAATAAAACACTTATAGTACCATTTGGCCCATGTAAGGTAAGTTCTTAAATCAATTAGATGAATTTTAATTGTAAGTGAAAAGTATATTATATGTACACTTGGATTATTTGAATTTAATTAATTGACTTGGTTTCATGTTTTTGGCACACCATTCCATGCTTAATAGAAGGAAGTAGAGTGATCCTAATTAATTATTATATAATTACAATGATAAATGGTTTGATTTCCTTGTTATGAATTGTAACACTAATTAAAGAAGCTTCATGACTTTGAATAAGCTTCATGACTTTGAAATTTGAATTGGAACCTCGTGGCATGGAGCTTTGGTTTTGAATAAGTGGGAAGTCATGTTTTCTTTTGATATTGGAATGTGGTGTGTCTTTGTATTATGGAGTTTTTTGAATATTGTAATGTATGGTTACCACTTAACCTTTAAGTGGCTATTAGAAAATATCAAAAACAATAGATTTGGAGTAAGGTAAGGAATGAATGAAATTGACTTATTAAATTGAATAAGTGTTACATGGTCTAACTTATTAAATTAATCAATTATAATGTTTATATATCATATGAAACTTTTCATCTTTTTAAGAGTGTTTAGACTAAATATATCCTTGGATTCTTTAGGGAATGCATTGAACACTCATGGATGTAATTTGAATTCAAGGATTCGGGTTACTGAAGATAATACCCACCCTAGAACGTAGCCATCATCTACTTTTAGATGCCTAACAAGATTCCATATAATCCCTTCATTATCATTAAAATATTCGGATTCCTTGGATAAACTCCTTGGATACATCTTGTCATTTACATACATGTGGAACTATGGATACACCCATTGGTCCTAGTCACTGCTTATCTTGTTTTACCTTGGATAATATCATTGGACTCAGTTATAATTATATTATTATGGAATTCCATGGGGATATCCCCTGGATTACATGTATACCCATTATAGAAAGAATACATGTTTTTACCGAGTTGGATTGACCCCATAGGTAAAGGATTCCTTGGTTATTACCTCGCATCCGCTTCATTATTATCTTCTTAAAGGATTTGTTGTTTTTTACCTAGGATCCTATATTGTTATTATTATTATAGGATGCATTGGTCATACCTTGGATACTCTTAAAAAACATGTTATAAAATGAAACAAAATTAATTAAATATTTTCATATTCAAAGACCTTTCTAGATAAGGTTCAACAAAGTATCAATATATTTATATTAATGTATTACTTTACTTTTACACATACCTCCATTTTTCAGTTTATATTTCACTAATTGGATTGTATAGACACCGTTGGTGGTGCACTATTAGTATTTATTTCACACCTTATTCGGGTATCCATTGGTACCTAAGAATATTACATGCATGGATGTGATTACTAGTGGAAGCATCCTTCTTTGGACACCTGAACATGTTTTCTTGCATTAGGATAGTGCTTGATAGAAGATAACTGATCGATCACTCTTGATACTGGATAGTTTTTGGATTATTTATCGTCTATTTTATACTTCCATGTATACCAATTTTCCATATTTTTAGATACACGACATTAAATCATAATCTTTTATTTATATTACTATTTATTTTTTAGTTGATTACTATTGATGGATGTCTTTTCTAATATTCTGCTACATGTTTTGTTATTCTTTGTTATTCTTCTTCTATTATTATCAATCTGTTTATTATATCTATAACCATTGTGCTCCACTATGACATGTGTTCATAGTCTCCCTTTGGAAACACCCTAGGACCTCACTACTATTCATAGACATCTTGAATATAGCGATGCACGCTTGAGACTAGGTGGACCAGTGGTCGTGGAACATTTTAGTGGAACCTAGACTAGGATGTCACAATGGGAAACCTTTTTTAAATGTAATTATTTATCTATTTGAAATCAATCATAAATCTTGGATTCATCGTCATTTAAAGTTGTAATGCCATGGTGAGAGATGTACATTTATCTTCCCAAAATTTCATGATTTTACCTATGTTATTAGAGATATCGGTCCTTCCATCAGAACAAAGAAAACAACAAAATTAGGCATGTATCTCATATAAAATCAATTAATATCTTTTGGAAACACATTTAAGAATCCCTAAAAATTTGTATACAATTAAGAGATATCAAACACCCCGATACTCAAATCCTTGCACATCCTTGAGGAAAATATCAACGTCAAAATACCAAGGGTCCAAACTTTAATAAAGGAATTTTAATTTATAATGATAATAAAAATAAGTTATAATAGATTATTCTAAGAGAAAAAATAATACCTACTAAGGAATTAATTAAATCATGATTCATATATAATTTTAAATTCAATACATTTACCCATATTTAGATACAAATTTTAACCTTTCATCAATAACCATTCCAGTTATGATCAACCTCACTATGAAATTTTACTCTCATCACTCTAGGTAACAATGTTAATGGAGTTATTCTCATAACTAAAGTAAATGCACATAACCATAGGATTTAATTGAATCTACCTTCTTCACCCCACATGGAAAAATATCATAATTAATCACGAGGGCATTTCAATTAGGATCAAATGTCTCTACAGATGATGGTTGGTAAGAATTGATGTTAAAAACAAGTAAAGCTCAAAAAAAGAGGCTAAAATATAATGTATAAGGAATGATATTCCAAATAAAGGAAAAATTAATTGATCCTCACCAATATATAATTTCATCTATCAAACCCCCCAAAGTGCAAAGTAACGTCTCATGGATGATATAATAATTATAAAATATAACCCTATATTATTTCCCCTTTTTTTCTTTTTTTTATAATTTTTTCTTTGTATGATGTACCAAGGATAATCCTCACACCCACCACATAACTAAATTATTTTGAGATCATCAGTATGGTAATTATGATTTTTGACCTCCCCGTGAATAAACCTTTTTTCTGAAATTCATGATTGGAATGAACATCACATCCTCCACCTGACCTCATATAACAAAAATCATTGGCTTAGAAATGGTGATTTTTTATTATCGCATTTCACAAGCAATTTTTCATTTTTTATTATTTATTTTTTTTACAATAATAGGTACAAATAATGAAATAATGAATATAAATATAAACCTTCACCAAACCCCATGGAAACACACTAAAACCTCCTCACAATATAAAACATCCCATCTCCAATATGAAAACCCCTTCCCACACTCATTCAATTAAAGATCATTAAAAATTATATGATTTGAGTATGAAAGGAAAATAATGGCTTGCAATGTGGCTCAATCATCATAAGGTCATACATGGCTTCTACGGGATAAGAATGAAAAATGTACACATGTGTATCAAGAGTAAAGGGGTCATCATAAAACCATCTAAATAATATTATAATTGAATTTTTTTGGTCTTTTCTTAGAAAAGATATCAATACAAGTTCATGTAGGTCGATAGGCTCCAAGTATAACTCAAGAGAAATGCTCAAAAAATAATTTGAAATATTTAGTCTATAATTCTCTAAATAATGGGAACATAAAAATGGTCAATTAGAACATGGAATGAACATAAATAATTAGTTTACTAAAATATTCCTTCTGGGAAAACATATTAAGAAAAATGATCACATCAGAAATCAATTTCAAAAATTAAAAATTGTAATATGAATATGACTTTCAAAATGTTCATATATTTTTTTTCATTTATGCGCATGATATTTCATGTTTTCCAACATGTAAAAATAATTTTACTAAGTGATTATATCTACTAGATCAATGAGTATTGGACCGAAAATATAATCATTTATGGGAGAATCTAATTCATTTTAGTTCATGAAACAAATCAAATCAATTTCTTTGTTTATTTTATCTTTAAAAATTATTTTTTTTTCAAAAAATAGGTGTATAAAAATATAACCAAGTAAAACATTACTCTCTTTCCATTGAAACTTTTTAATGAGTTATTATGGTTCTACATAACCCAGGTTCATGAAGTGAACTCTGATATCATGATGTGAATTGAACTCATAACATGAATTGGTCATTTATAAATCACTTAATTTTATTCTTATTTCTTGCTCCCACGAGCTTGAAAAATAAAAGTAAATAGTTATAGTATAGTTCTTTTAAAATTTAACATATTTTTCTAAAATAGATAGAGATATTTAACATGGGGATAGTTATTAAACTAATCTAAAAATAAATAAATCTATATCCAAGAAAGTATTTTAAAAATAATGGTTTCTTCCTGAGAGCTGCTCTTTTTTCTAGTGGTTTATCTCAACTTATAACTTTATTAGCTAATAGAATCATAGTATAAAGACAACCATATTATACTTATCCATTTTTATAATGATAATTATCTAGGGTATTTCTTCATGTTCTCCTATGTTGGTTCATCTTGACTAATTCGTGTACTGGGTTACAATTTCATGATAAATTCAAAGAATAAAAGGAAGTACAAATTTGATAAAAAAAAATTAGTTCCCTTTCTCCACCATAAATTCTTTATTTTATTCAGTGTGATCAAATTTTGGAATGACTACTTGATTTATAGAAGCCTTTCTATCCTATTATTTTTTAAATTTTAGGTGGTATTCTAATTTTTATTCTGTCTATAGAATCCTAGTGAGGTCGATTCATGTATTCTATATCATGTTCAATTAATATTTCTTATTCCTTATTAAATTCAATAGATTTAACTAATTTAACCTCATACTCCTATTAATCTTCCACCTTATAACCCATAATTTCCTTGAGAATGTTTTCTTCTTTATCTCACAGGCGTAAAAGGTATTCACGTTGTTCTTCTCTCCCTACTCGTATATGAAGAAGGGATTACATAGGTTTTGATTCCTCTTCTTCAAAAACTACATTCCCATCATTTTTATAAGTCTCATAATATTCAAAGAAGACTCCCATTATATCATAATCCTTAATTTTCTAATTTTTTTCTTTAATGTCTTGAAATTTCTCAACCACTACTTAATCTTATTCTTCATCAAACCATTTTTTCATGTATAATAAATCAAAGATAGATTATTTTTAATTGGAAATAATTTTAGAATGTTGAGTCACAATTTATCCCTATTCATTCAAATGGGCCTTAAGATAATCCATCATTTTATGCAATAATATAATTTATGTTATGAGAACTCTTGAATGTTTATATTCTATTTTGTTCTCATTAAGTTGTTTGAAGTTGGTTCTACTATGATGGTACTACTTAACCAAGAAAACATTTTAGTAGTTTTCAAAATTTGGGTCTCCTAAAAAAGAATAATCAGAGGAATAATATAATTTTTGAGGTTGTATTTCATTGAATTCATATGTATTTAAACCATTCTATCCCATTTAATTATGTGACCAACCTTCTTAAATTTTGTGCTACCCATGTGGTATGTTACTCCTAATGTTCAATGAACATTGATGGTGGGTTGACATTACATTAATATGAAATATATTTCATATTACACAATATCTATGACTACCAAGTGTGTAAAATAGAAAATTAAAAATGAAAAAAAATATAAACTAAATTCTATAACCATAAATGGTATAGGAAAATTAGATGACCTATGAAATCTATCATGAGTCATCTACTATTCTCTATTATTCCCCAAAAAAGATGAGAAAATTTGATATTTATATAGTAAAAAATATTGATTCTTGTAGAATCAAATTATAAATTTATAATGTCAAACACTACACTAGATTAAAATGTGTAGAAAAGAAGTTGTACGGGGTCAAACCCATAGAGAGTGGGGAATGTAACATCAAACTCTTGAATAAAGGAAAGATTACCATGATTTAAATTTTATATTAATAAACTAATTTAAGGATGAAAATTAAATAAATGAATTGGAATATAAAAATATAAAATATGGGAACCAGTTTCCAAGGGTGCTTTAACTATATAATTTAATTCAACTTCACATTCAAAACAATCATATTAAACTATTTCATAACCATTCAACTTTATTGATATGAGAAATGATTATTATGAATCAATCTACCATAATATTTATTTATAATGTTATAGAAAACCAAAAATAGCTAAATCACTTTAAGAGAATATTTTCAAAAGTAGGAGAATAATTTAATTCAATAGTAAGGTGTAAATTATCTCAATCATGTTGGTGATCATTCACTATTGGAGAAATATGTTTAATTGTTCGATCATTAATAAAATAAATGTGAAGTTACAACATAATAATATTGAAAACAATTATCATAAAAGTGAAATGGAAATCAATATTTATTGGTACGCATCCCAATTATCTAATTATTCTCCTATTTATGGGGTTTATGCAATCATCATTGAGGGTCACTGATGATTAATAAACCAATAACCATAGCAGGAATATTATAAAATAAATATTGAGAAATAGATTGAAGAATAAATATTGGAATAAAAATAAATATCATTAAACATTATAATAGATTATGTAAAATAACAATGAAAAGGAAAACCATATCTATGGAGAACAATCTTCATGTCAAGAACCCTAGCGGCAACATCCTGGTGGTCGAACCCTTGTAGGTCCAATGAATGAATATTCCTATGACTGAAACCCTTATTAATAATACTGGAAGTATTCTTAGTGTCTTGTTAGTCGAAAAACAACATTAAATGGTCGTTATAAGTCAATTATGTAGGTCCATTATCATAATATATGTAATTCTGTGATGTTATGGGGTATGTCTAAAGAGTTTAATGACATGGCACATATTTCGTGCTGTTAAAGTTATGGTATCTACTTTGATGTATTTGTTTCATAATTTTCCTTCACATATTTTTCATAATTCATGTCCTGAACTAGATTGATGGTTTGAATTCTTTTTTCCAGCTCTATAAGCTTTATTTTAGCTCGATTCTTCTGTTTTGAGCCTTTAGAAAATCTTATGTATATCCTACATCTTGTGAAACCTCACTTTAGTCATATTCCTAATCTATTTATCTTAAATAATCTATCTTGGATGTCACACCACACCACCTCACATCACTGTGCAATATAACCATTTATCTTTCCAAAATGTATTTATTTCCACTATATTGTTACAAAGATCAGTCCTTCCATAAGAACACAAAAAACAATAAAATTAGGCATTAATATCATATAAAATCAATTAATATACACTGTAAACACTTATAAAAATCCATCAAAATATGTTAATAATTTATAAATATTAAATGTACATAACATTGAAATATTCTTCCTTAAACAATTTTTTTGGAAAAACTATATCACATACTATCCATCATTTTTTTCCTCTAATTTTGGTTCTTTTTTTATGAAACCATTTTTTTAAACCACTAACACATTCCTATTCTCATCATAATTTTTCTTTTCTCTTCTCACCACTCAATTTTTTCATATTTTTCATTCTATTTGGAATTTTTAAAAGTTCCAATTTGTTTAAATTTCTTTTATTTTTTCCATAATATTCACTTTTAATTAAATATAAAATTATTCTTTTCTTCCATGCATTAATAAACATAAACTCTTTTTAATGCATATATTTTATGATTTACACAAACAAAACACTTTACACTTTCCATTGATTATTGTTCATCTTATTTAACAGAATTCTTAAATTTGATCTTGGATTTTTTTTCACTTGATTTTGTACTTTCAATCTGTCTGAGTGAATATATTCATGTTTATTATCCTTCCCTTTAGCCTTTTATTACAAAAAATTCATTATATTATTTTCTTTAATGATAAAAACATTAAATTTTATAATTAGCGACTTGGGGAAAATTGGTTAGGTAGTATGTTTTAAGGAACCCTATGAGTGGGAGTGAATTAGGGCCCTACCCAAATTAAAATTTCTCTCTTTGAAACCCTCACCCTTCATTAGATCTTATTCCCTCATTAGAAATAAAAATGTTTAATATATTTTTCATTGATTTATTACATAGAAAAAATAAGATAGATATTCATAAATGTAAACCACATGGGTATACAGATTTTACTATGTTCATGTACATAGAGATAAATCCTTGGACCAAACACACAATAATGTTCTCATGAACAAAAATATACTCTAATGAAATATTTTACTAAATAAAAATTAATTTTTTTCACTCTATTCCAGTGCTCAAATAATTTAAAAATATTATGGATCACACACTACTCCCCTAAGGATCAATTCCCCTTTTCCCCACTCCGAACATTTCTTTAAGGTAGGCTTGAATAGTTTATATATGATATGTCCCCTTCTAGAGAAAAAAATACATTTTGATCTTTATGCATCTTCAAGTATAGATAAAAATTATTCTATAAGATAAAATTTTATACACTATCTTATTTTCAAAAAATAGATAATAACGACTCCTCAATAAGTGGGTTGATTATTTCCATTCCACAAAATCACTAATGAAAAAAATCTCCTCTAGATGAATATTAATTATTCAATGGATTAATCTTTGATACACTATTTATTCTTATCCAACACTTGAATATTTCAATGGATCGTTGTAATCAATGAGCCTATTCATCAAATAAAAATTTTAGTAGTGTAGCTATATATTCATCTATCTTTTATTAACTGTAATCAAAATTTATCAATTTAATTCTTCTTCTTCAAAATCTATCATATATAATCAATAGAAACTCATCAATAAGAAATTCATCAGTGAATCATATATATATATATATAATAATTTATTAACATTCTCTCTTATCTCTATGTAAAATAGAAATTTAAATGTAATCCTTCCACTATAAAAAAAGATATCTGAATTTTCTTCCCCTTGTTTGGAACTTTAATAGTAGTTTTTATAATTTATTTTGACTCAATAACCCTTTGATTAATTTTTGAAATCATTCTAAATTTCTCTAAGAATCCAAGACCATACCAAGGGTCCAACATAAATTTTTTTGGTAAAATAAATCCATAAATACTTATCCAAAAGTCTGTATATCAAAACACATATTTTGTATTGTAAAACCCAAATTTTTTATTTTTTCCAAATTTCCAAATTCCATGGAATAAACAGTACTAAAAAATCTCATGGTGAAGTCTAACATCTCTAATAATTCAATATAATACATTATTTAAACCTCCAAATGTCCCAGAAATCTCATCATTTCCAACATCAAATTTTACCACATCTCGATAGACTATGGAATAGTGACATTTTTAAAATGAAAAAGTCAATATCCAATGAAACATTTGTCAAATATCCATCACAATTCCTTATGTCTGTTTCTTATTCCTTCCAGCACAACTTGACACTCCAATTTTTTTATACCATTGATTAAGAAATATCCATATAGCCATTTTATTTAATCAAAAAAACACTACAATATTGAAATTAATCATTTTGAGCCACCCCAAGGAAAACCAGAAAATTTATAAACTACCACACCTCTGATATGAGACCTTTCCATCATTAACTATTTATTTCCAATATATTTATCAGGAAAATGATTTAAAAAATCTTTATACCATTTTAAATATATTTTTTTCACTTCCTTCATCCTTTCATTATGTTTAGAATTCCATCTATTATGTCTATTTTATATATCCTTGTTTTTCTTTTGATATGTAACATCCAAACCCACATTTATCCTTAATAACTCTTTATCACAGAAATTTTCTCTCCATAGATGGACACTGTAATGGCATGGTGCTTCATCCTATTTTAAATAAATTTACAATTTTTGGTCCAAAATAACTCCTACCATGATGTTTTATCCATTTATCATTAGACAGCAATATAATCTATCACAAAAATGGTTGTAGTGTTTTCTTACTTCAAAAAACTTCATCTTTATTTCTATAAATTTCGTAACATATTATCTTACTTCTTCTAACATCTCAATTGAACAAAAAAATATTTAAATCATAAAAAATTATCAATTACAAATTATTCTATAAATCACCTTAAATATTATTTATATATCATTACCTTTTTAGGTGAGGTGATCAAAATACACCTCATTCGTTTTCAAAATTATCTATGTTGTCGGTGTAATGACCTTAGAGACTCCTTTAAAAATTTTATATGTTTATCCCCATGCTAGAATAAATCCACAATTTTAAAAGAATATATTTTAGTAAAATTCATCTTTTATGAGTCTCTATGTATTTAACATCCTCTTAATGTATTCTCAATTAATATATACTATGATAACCATATATTATTATCAATAAATCCCAACCTCTATGTTGAAACATTCTATGCCTTTTCATTTTGTTGAAAGTAATTCTATAAATATATGCATCTCTATGAAGTAAAAATATTATCTCCCCCTTTCACTTTTATCCTAATACATAATAAGAATATATATTTATGTATTACATTCCTCCCCCGTTATCACGAAAATATAAATGATTTCTTTACTAGATTTTCTTTTCAATACACCTCCCATTATCTTTAAGACATATATGTGTATCTTAATTATAACATATACCACTATCTATATTAAAGTATTGAACATAATTTTAATGAAAAAAAACATCCTTATTAATAATATATCAATCAACATTCAGAGAGTTTAGAAATCCACCTTAGTCTTTCAACTAATTCACAACCCTTATTTTTACTTACCACTCAATAAATTTTATCCAATAATGCACTATTTTCATATATATTAACTAATTATGTTTACTTACAAATCCTTAATATTTTTTATTCACATATGAACTTTCTTCTACTCTAATATTAACTTATTTATCAAACCATTAGTATTATTAACACTTATGGAACTTCAGCCTTTATTCCTCAAAATTTCTCCATGGTTACACCTCATAGATCATATTTATCCCTTAAAATAGTATCAATTTAATGATTTGTTATAGTAATTAAGTGAATGGGAAGTGGGTTACCTCCCAAACATCTTTATGTAGTGGAATTTTTCTGATTGATAAACCAAACCTTTTATTTCAACTTTCATCTATACCATTTTCATGGTTTCCATTTCAGTGATACCACTTAAAAAACTATTTTTTGGAAGTTTAATTGAAAATTATCCATATTACTTACATTGTGATCCAATATTATTATGATGCTAATCCTAGTTATTCAGGTTTATTACTTGGATGTTATATTATATCATCCTTAAGCATGCCTCCACCACCATAGGAGTGATATTTCACCAACATTTATTCCATGAAATTTGGTATAATTTTTATAAATACTTAGGAATACTTCGTTTATCTACTCATTTATAATGATTTGAATGAAAATAGATTAATTTATCATTGGTAAATATTTCTTTAATCATTCATCCTTACATTAATAAATAATTTTTTATTTATTTTTTACCATATTTTTTCATTATTTTCATTGTTGTTATAGAATAAACATGCGCAATAGTGTATGATTCAACCTTCGTTGCATTATTTTCATATAAATTTTTAATTCCATAAACTTATTTTTTAGAGTAACATATTTTTTCAACTTCTAACATGAATATATCACACTATAAGAGAGGATAATTTACAATTAGAATCTACATAACCTATATTACTATAATATCATTTTATATAACTGAGGTTATCACATATAAAACATATCTCAAAAAATCATACCCAATTTGTTCACATATCAGTTGAGATATTACATAAGTTATTCTAATATTGTTAAAACTTTTATCTTACAAACACATATCCCTGGTGTATAAAACAACCATATAGTAGTATAACCTCAATTACACTTTTCATTGAATATAATAACTTCCTAATTATGTAATAATATTCTACATACCCACTAATCATATATTTACACATTTTTGGAATTTAATTTTAGATGAAACCATGGGAGGGATATTTTTATTTACATTTTTATATTTTATCCTTATTTAAAGATCCATGATATTCATTTAATTCTCCTTTAATTGGGAAGAAAAGTTCTCCATAATTGAAAAAAAAATCTGAAATATGATCCTCTCTTAAATATGTGTTTTAATAGGAATAATGTTTTATTTTAGCTCCTTTTCATTTTCCATTAGTTCTCGTAACTCATGCACAAGTTCTCTAAGTTGATAATTTTTTCTTTTTTCCTTTATACCAATTATTTCAATGGATTATTTAAAGAATATGAAATTTTTATTCAACTTTTTTCTCTCTAAAACCAAATTTTCTATGAGAACATAATCCACTTCATAGATGATCTTTGACTAAACCACATATTCACACATGGATTTTATATCTATATTTTTATTGGAAGAGAATATAACAGATTGATAATGTGATGAAGATTCCTCTTCTTATAATGAATCATTACTTTACTTTAACTCTATAGGGGAACTCATATCTTTAGATTTTAAATAAAATTCCCCCAAAAATATTTTAAATAGCTTTATCATCAAAACTAATCGCACTCCCATCGATGTACGTGTTCTTTTTCTTAGGGTTCTTTTTTCTTCTTACTCTTTATCTTCTTGGATTTTTTCACATAATGATTTTTTATTAGCTATTTCTCATTGAAATATCATAATCACAATGATTGAATAATTTATCAATGATGATATCTCAATATCCATGGATTCCTTGGATCTTCCATATATTTATTCTAATATTTTCAATGTCTCAAACATAGTTTCCTAAAAAAAAGTTTTTATATATTAATAATTTAAAATTGATCTAATAAAGATATATTTTAAATAATAATTCTGAGACCTTTTATTTAGATATTTAAATTAAACATTATGATAAATATACCCCATGAAATCATTATTAAATTCCTATATAAAGTAAAGAATATCTAATTCTCATCCATCAAATTTAAAACCATTAAAAAATGTTTCTTTAATAATAAATACATATGTTCAATAAATCCAAAAGAATTCAAATATTTAACACCAAATTAAAACCTATATTCTAAGATACCACATGTTAGGACCAGAAAGTATTGATTTAACTATATAGGAACTGTAGACACTGAAATATTCTTGAGGCCTAAATAGGGCAACCTGGGATAAAACGAAGACATATTTCAACTCGGCAACCAATTCGGAGCGGAACTGAAGGGATGCACAAAAAACCCAAGCCATGTTCACAAAACCACTTTCTCCAGTGAAAAAAATCGGGACCAGAAGAATTTTTTCACGTGGGTGTGGAAACTTTCACTCCCCCGCCACAAGAAGTAGTTTTCTTTGTGGGCATGGAAACTTCTACACCACCAACACCGGAAGGAATTTTCTGTGTGGGCACAGAAACTTCTATGCCAATGACACTGGAATTTCCAATGTAGATACCCAAAGCTTGAGGTACAGGGAAATTACATTAATTTTACGGAATGTTTAATATATAACAAAACAGACTCCCAAGGACAGTAATAGTTTAGTGTCTTTGGAAACTCGGAACATAATCTTCTAATCACGGTGAATGATCTTCAAAATCTCCCATAAAGATATTCCCCTTTTTTTCTTACCTAAAACTTTTCCTTATATCCTAGGGAAAAGAAAACATATAAAGGGTGATCTCAAATACTCAGTAAGGGTAAGCATGGAGAAAATAAAACAAACCATATACATTGGAACTTCAAAACATGAACATAAAGTTTAAATATAAAAATTTTGAGATGTGAAATAAATCACTGCATTACGTAAGGAATAGATCACAAAGGAACACCAATCATGATAAAATAACATGGGAATAAAACATGTAATTATGGAAACCATTAAGAACATGTTATGATTTTCATAGTTTCCAAGGCATTACTGCCAAGACCATCATTGTGGACAAAGTCAATTACTGAACCGGGTTTACTTGTCATTCCAGACCTGTATTACTAAACCAGATTCACTTGTGGTTCTAGCCATGTCTATCTCATGAGATATAAATCTTTGCCCAATGCATTGTAGGGAGATATAGGTCCCACCCATCTCATATTGAAATCATTCTTACGTGTGAAACAAAACAATCATAAATCATTCATCATAACCCAAATAATGAAACGGGTTTCATAAACATCATCTCATCATAATATGATCCATAACAAAACAAATGGATATCATTTCATCGTAAGAAAAATCAAACCAAGTAAATATTAGAGACATTATATTTGAAACATAATCATACTAAATAATGTCATCATAGATGGGAAATAGTTTTGATAAAACACTTGAAATGAATTATTGAGAAAAATATCCTTTCTTTTCAAAAATCATTTTATTTTCTCAAAATTCCATGCTATTTTAAATGAAAAAAAATTGTTGAAAATAATAATAAAATATTGTATATGAATATTCATGGAAATAAGGCGTTATGAAACAGTAAAAATCTGTTCATGCTGTATAAGTTAAAAAAACATTCTCCTCGTACTTTTGCCAGAAAAGTCACAAATACCTTGTATGGTAAACAAAAGAAAGATTCCTTCAATACAATGTGGTAAAAGTAAAAAAAAGGGTTAAAATGACTTTAAACATACATGGAATAATATTAAACTCTTTATAAAAACGTTTTTGTAAAACATGGACATGAATGATAAATATAGCCCCAATAAATACTTACCAATAAACAATCTCAGATAAGAACGAGATTGGAATAATTATCCCTTACCATAGGTCCAATTTCTTTCCATAATGTCCAAAACTACTGTATAGTGGGTTTAAACATATTAAAAACTTGTAACATAACCATAATAATATATATGATATCATATATGATTCACTTATGACTTTATATTACCCGTTCTTTTGTCAATTCCATGATAAAGTAGCATTTTTGGGTTAAATCGTTTCATTTTTCGTACGTGTTTGGACTTGTTGTTCTTGTTATAATTACTAATATAATGATTTACTTACTTACATAATGTAAAAATGATTTATATATAATATATATTCAGAATATAATATATATATAATATATCTATAAATGGAATGAAATACACCGTTTATGGAGACGGTAGGCCGTACGTACGCATGAACACTATTTCTGTTTCCTTATTAAATTGAATGGAAGTAAATGATATATATATATACATAAATATAGTAGCATTATTATTTTATATATTTAATTAGTACTTATTATATATACTTTATAATCATTCTTGAATGGTTAAGATGGAGAATGAATCTCATCGCATCGTGGAGACGGTAATCCGTACGTACGCACGAGCGTTGATATCGTTCCCATAATTATTGAATTGAATTGGAGTGGATTATATAATATCTCATAATTATTATCATGTTATAATAACCATATATAGTTATTCATTATACCATTATACTCTTCCAAGTAAGCTGGTGGTGGAAAATAGATTACACCACGGCGTGGAGACAATATTCTATACATACGCACGCGCGGTGATTTGGTTTGTCCATAGGATGGATAAAAGGTGAAATAGGGTTGTTTCATATTTATAATAACATATCAGTATATTATTGATACTTATGTTGTTACTTTATTATGAAACAACAAAAGAATAGTAAGAAGAAGATGAAATGAATTTGAAATAATCGGAAAAGGATATTATATCTTCTTCAACACACCTCTTATAAACCTCCTCTTAGGGAACTAAAGTTGGTATTTGAAGAATACCATGACATCTAGTATGTTTCTAGGTATGTGGAGAAGGTAAAAGTTCAGGGGTTGGCATAGCTTGAAGGCTCAAAATTGTGTGAGTAGGAGAGGAAAGAAGGTGCCCTTATATAGGAGAGGAGAGGGTCACTTTTGGAATCCTTAAAAATATTAATTTATTATAAACTCAAACCCCACATAAAAACATCCAAATTGACTCAAATTAGGATTTTATATAAGATAGGGTTGTATTATAATCAACCAATAAAATTTAGACATGTTTTTATTTTATTTTAATCCTTATCATTTTGATTTGTCCTTATTTAATCTATTTAATTTTATTTTTGGTAATAATGTTATAAATTTTAAATGGTTATAAATACATAATTATGTGTTGTTAATTGTAAATAATTTGATACTTCATGAAATGTTAGACCATATAAATTTTAATTTGTAATTTTTAAATATTTTTGTGATTTTTAAACAATTTAATAATATGTTATTTTCATAAAATATCAATAATATAAATTTTGACACAATTCATTTATTTGAATTCAAATAAAATCCACACAGTATATATTTTAGAAAAAACTATTTAATAGAATCCCAAAAAGTCATATGAGTCTATAAAAATCGTGGATCACATTAATTAGTTCATATAATATTTATTTTAATACTTTGAAAATCATTTATTTGATATTTATCTTAATAAAATAATTACTACAACATTTTTGTATAATTATTTAATATTCATATTTGTTTCATAAAATTAAAACTAAAATAATATGATAAATATAAATCTAATATATTTAATAATACTATATTTAATCGAATTTATCATCTTAAAATGACAACATTTAAATTGTTATATTTTTTAAATTATGACGGTGACAACTTTGAAATCATTTAAAATAAAATAATATAAGTGCCATAATCCCTTTTATAAGACTCAAAATGGTCAAATATTCGACAATGGGATGATTATGGTTTACATGTACACTAAAAATAAATTTTGGTCAGGTTTCTGTTCCATTTATGGTCACTATTAATTTAATAAAAACTGTATTATTGATTTTTAACTAAAAAAACAATTTCTGCATCACTATTGTGTCACCATTAATGATAATTATTTACTCCCAGAAAATTCTCAATAAATTTACATGATATAGATAATTTTATTAGATTTATTTTGAATATTTAATTTTTAAGTTTTATGAATTTTATCACTAAATTAAAATTATTAGACTTAAAAGATATAAGAGAGTGACATGTTGTCACTTTCTTTGGTTTTAATAATAATTACATCATTTTCATGGTCAAAAGTCCAGTAAATGAATCTATTTAGGCCCTTGGGTGATATGGGTCGACTTTTATTCATCCAATATAATTTCTTAAGGTGTTAGGGTAATTTTATAATCTTATTTTTACCCTTAATTACCTGATTTACCTTTAACTATGGTAAATAGAATTTACCGTAGTTACTATTCATGATGCCTAAAAGTAAAAAGTAGTCTATTAACATAATTTGGACCTACTGATTCCAAATATGGAATCAATTATTCCAAATTCAATACACAAAATGGGTAGTATTTAATTTAAAATTAATCCCTCTGTTGAGAAAACGGGTTTTAAAAGTTAAAACATTTTAAAAGATTGAAAGGTTTTTACCTATGAATTCAATGTAAAATTAATGATAATTACTTAAATTATATTAAATGGTAAAAATATATTCTATTTATACTTTAAAACCATTAAATATACTATTTTAACCATCTAAATTATCTTTATGAAAAAAGTTTTTTTTATTTGAAATTTAGCATATTTTTACTATTCATCAAAATACGAAACTTATCAGAAAAATATCAAAAATTTATCCAAAGTAAATTTTTATATCCTGATTCTAATTAATAAGTTTAATTTGTCAAATTGAACTTATAAACATGTCAAACACTAGATTTAATTTGGTTGTTTCATCAAAAGGCTGCAAAACTGCATTTTTGAAAAATACTTCTTTTATCTGAAAAATTGATTTTGTTCTCATACCCAATTATAGAAAATGTGTAAGATGAATTATAATGTTATAAAATTCAAAATTAAGTTAATATTATTCATAACTACTAGTTCATAATATTATAATAATATATCACTGTTTAGTGAAACTTAGTATTGTGTACAACACACGCTATTTAGGAAGGTCGCTCTTGCATGCAACATAAGGCAAGAATAGTGTTTGCATATAATACAAGCTAATACGGTGTTATGTATAGTACAAGATAATTTCGGGGTAGAGTACAACACAAAAAATTAAAGAAATTAAAAATAATATTTCTCATAAAATCTCGGGATGTTACATTCTACCACCCTTAAAATGAATTTCACCCTCGAAATTCTTCGGGGTTATAAATGGTTTACTAATTGAAATTTCTTTCATAGAAACCCACATAGTAAAATGGAATACCAAAACTTAATTTTAAAAACTAATGTATGAAAAGTAACGTTTACCCAAATTACTCATCACTGGGTTTCCACATAGGAGAACATTGGTGAAAATATGGATATGGAAGAGAAATCTAACCATCGTGTTCTGGTGGAGAGTGGTAGAGAACATGGCTATGAAAAATCCAAAAATCAAAAATCCATAAATTTGTGATGATATAATGTACCATCGGGTTCATCGGATATGAGGGTACTAGGACAATGTTTTTGGTTTTCAAGATCATTTCCCTAAAGTTGATGAATTATTGCATAAGGATAAATACTTACTGGATTTTAGTGAAATATCATTATTGGTCATTCCATGAACAATTTCCACTTCATCTCTTGTTTAATGGAATTAAGTTGAATTTTTAATTCTTGAAGTATTTGTAGATAATGCGATAGAATGATAGGCCATTCCATCTGTCTTTATCACAAAAAGGGTTAGCACAAGATATTAAATGTACATAAGTCCATATATGACGATGTTAATCATATATGGTTCCAAAAATTGACTTATACTTAAACTATCATACCTCTTAATAAAATAAAACTAATTTCTACTAACCAATGACTTCCTGTATGCCATTGGTAGGTGATAAAGGCTTGTCGCACTTCAGTTGTGGGTTCGATTCCCGCATCCTTGTCTGACACGATGGGTTGTCACCCATCTTATGGGTTGTATTTTTTCTAAAACTATACTATTATAACATTCCATAAATAATATCAAAAAGTTCTAGCCTTAAACAATACTATCTAATGTCTTACTTAATCCATTTCATCCTTTAGGCTTATCAAAAATACTTCGGTCCAAACTCATAGTATAAAGAAAAATATTACTAGAGAGGTCATATATAAAGAATGTGATTACCATCATTTATCCCCCATATATCATAAGATATATCTTGTTGGTTACATTCCAAACATGTGAATACCTTAATCATGAATTCTCTTGAAACATGAATTACCAAATAATATTAGTGAAACATGAATTCTATCAAAAGTTAATTATTTCCACATACCTAAATCCAAAAATTTCTATATACTCAAACCATGATATTACTTTGTCCTTATATCAGTCATGAGCTCATTAATACTGTCAAACATATTATTTTCTCTGTATACCTTAATTATGTGCATATAATCTTCTTTCCAAAAATATTTCAATCACTTTTCATGGTTACCAGTTCCATAATATTATTGAAACCCAAAATAAACCAATATATAGATATTTCAATATTCCACAATACTATAAATGAGATTCCACAACATTATTTTGGAATCCAATTACATAAACACTTAATCATTCCACCACATCGTTTTCATAATCAACATCACCAATTGTGATCACATATGACTTTCCTTTGTACTTTACCTTAAGTGGTTGTTGATGTCGATCATCATTAACCCTTGGATTAGGGCATTGGTTAGCATAATGCCCCATTTCCTTGAACTAATATCATTGAAGTGTTGGTGGTGCGTTCTCTGTAGTCTTTTCTCTATTCACATCATTAGCTACCTTTTTCCCATTACTTCAACACTCAGCTGCTCGATGACCTTCTTTTCCACACTTAAAATATTTTCTAGTCCCTTTAAGACAATCTCCACCATGATTCTTTCCACACTTTGAGCACAACAAAACATTCGTCTTCTTTTCACCATTTTTTTGAGATTTTTCCTTAAACTCTATCTTTCCTTTCTTGTCAAAACCATGAGATGGATATGTAACACCAACTTCCAATTATACCTTTATAGCAAAATGCACAATTTCTTCATAGCTACTGAAGTCTATTATCACTAATTCCCTTTGAATACTTGGTTTTAATCCATTGAAGAATCGATCAACTTTACTTTCATGTTATATGATAAATCTTGATGCATACTTTGCATGCCTTGTAGAATGTTCTTCGTATCTACCAACAGATTCATATTCCTTTTTTCATAATCCCAAAGAACTCATTTTCCATATTTGTTCGAAGAATACTAGGGAAGTAATTATTGAAAAAAAAATTCTTGAACTCGTCTCATTCCATGGATTCAATTTCATCTTGGGGCCTTGTGTTCTTAATTAGATTCCACCACTAGTCTGCTTCACCTTCTAAACGGTAAATAGCCAAAATGACTTTTTCATATTCTGAACAGATTAGTATGGAAAATATCATTTCAATGGTACTTATCCATTGTTCAGCAATAAGTGGATCAGAAGACCCATTGAAAGTAGGTGGACGCTTCCACATGAAAGACTCAATAGAATATTATTCCTTTCTCTGCTCATTTGGAAGTATAGAATGATTCATGGATTTTGTAAGTATAGCAATAAGATTTTTCACTCCATTTTCCATAACATTTGTTTGTTTAGGAGGAAAATCATTTCATTTCCCAGTGAATTGATCATTAACACGATTCCTTCAGGTTCCATCCATGATCTAAAACCCAAAAAGAATAGTGTGAGAGGCAAAAATCGTACTAGGAAAACAACATAATAAAGGGGAGTGCATTCAATCTCTAACATCTTAGGTTTAATCCTAGGTTATTCATGATCATTATCAAAATTCTAGGACTGTAACCTATACTTATACTTAACCTTAGGGACATCCCTAGACAGACCATAGAAATATCTCTAGGGATCTCACTAAAGATTTCGCATCCTTGTTTCCAAAGGTTAACTAAACATCTCCTCTGATACCAACTATAGAGTCCCAAAGCTTTACGTACATGGAAATTACATTAATTTTTTAGAATACATAATACATAACAAAATAGACACCCAAGGACTATAATAGTTTTGTTTCTTTGGAAACTCAGAACATAATCTTCTAATCGTGGTGAAAGATCTTCAACATATCCCATAAAGATATTCCCCTTTTGTTTTCTTACCTAAAACCTTTCTTTATATCCTAGGGAAAATAAAACATATAAAGGGTGAACTCAAATGCTCATTAAGGGTAATCATAGAGAAAATAAAACAAACCATATACATTTGAACTTCAAAACATGAACATAAAGTTTAAACATCAAAATCATGAGATGTGAAATAAATCTTTGCAGTACGTAAGGCATAGATCATAAAGGAACTTCAATCATGATAAAATAACAAGGGAATAAAACATGTAATTTTGGAAACCATTAAGCACTTGTTATTATTTCCATAGTAACCAAGGCATTGCTTCCAAGACCATCATAGTGGACAAAATCCATTACTGAACTGAGTTTACTTGTCGTTCCAACCTTCTATTACTGAACCAGATTCACTTTCGGTTCCATCCATGTATATCTCATGAGATATAAATATTTACCCAATTAATTGGATGTATATATAGGTCCCACCAATCTCATATTTAAATCATTCTTACGTGTGCCACAAAACAATTATAAATTATTCATCATAACCCAAAGAATAAAATGGGTTTCATAAACATCATCCCATCATAACATGATCCATAAAAAAACAAAAGGATATCATTTCAACATAAGAAAAATCAAACCATGTAAATAATATAGACATTATACTTGAAACATAATCATACTAAATAATTTCATATTATATGGGAAATAGTTTTGATAAAACACTTGAAATGAATTCTTCAGGAAAATATCCTTTCTTCTTCAAAATCATTTTCTTTTCTCAAAATGTCGTGCGATTTTAAATGAAATGAATTTTGTTCAAAATAATCATGAAATATTGTAGATTAAGATTCATGGAAATAAGGCATTATGAAACCGTAAAAATCCATTCATTCCATATAACTTAAAAAAATATTCTCCTCATACTTTTTCCAGAAAAGTTACAAATACCTTGTATGGTAAACAAAAGAAAGATTCCTTCCATACAAGGTGGTAATAGTAAAACCAGGGTAAAAATGACTTTAAAAATAAATGGAATAATATTATACACTTTATGAAAAAAAAATTATAAAACATGGACATGTATGATAAATATAACCCCAGTAAATACTTACGAATAAACAATCTTGGATAAGAATGAGATTGGAATAATTATCCCTTACCTTAGGTCCAATTTCTTCCGTACATGTCCGAAACTCTTTTATAGTGGGTTTAAAAATATTATTAACTTGTAACAGAACCATAATATTATTTATGATATCATATATGATTCACTTATGACTTTATATTACCCGTTCTTTTGTCAATTCCATGTTAAAGCAGCATTTTGGGTAAAATTGTTTCATTTATCGTATGTTTTTGGACTTGTTGTTCTTGGTTTCATTAATTATATAATGATTTAAATTTTTCAAGAATCTAAAATATGATTTATATATAATATATATTCATAATATAATATATATAATAGATCTATAAATGGAATGAAATACACCATTCATGGAGACGGTAGGTCGTACGTATGCATGAATGCTATTTTTGTTTCCTTGTTAAATTAAATGGAAGTAAATGATTTATATATATATATATATATACATAAATCCGGTATCATTATTATTTCATATATTTCATTATTACTTATTATATATACTTTATAATCATTCTTGAATGGTTAATATGGAGAATGAATCTTATCGCATCGTGGAGACGGTAATCCGTACGTACGCAAGAGCAATGATATCGTTCCCGTAATTATTGAATGGAATTGGAGTGGATTATATAATATATCATAATTATTATTATTTTATAATAACCTTATATAGTTATTATTTACACCATTATACCCTTCCAAGTAAGGTGGTGGTGGAAAATAGATTACACCCCGACGTGGAGACGGTATTCCATACGTATGCACGCGCGGTGATTTTGTTTTCCATAGGATGGGTAAAAGGTGAAATAGGTTTGTTTAATACTTATAATAACATATCGATATATTAGTGATACTGATGTTATTACTTTATTATGAAACAACAAAATAATAGTAAGAATAAGAAGAAATGAATTTGAAAGAATCAGTAATGGATATTACCTCTTCTTCGAAGCGCCTCTTCTAAACCTCCTCTTAGGGCACTAAAGTTGGTCTTTAAAGAATACCAGGCCCTCTAGTATGTTTCTAGGAATGTGTATAAGGGAAATGGTCAGGGTTTGTCCGAGATTGAAGTATAAAAATGGTGTGAGGAGGAGAGAGAAGGAGGTTCCCTTATATAGGAGAGGAGAGGAGCACTTTTGGAATCCACAAAAATATTAATTTATAATAAACTCAAACCCCACATAAAAACATCCAAAGTGACTCCCATTCAGATATTAGATAATATAGGGTTGTAATATAATCAACCAATCAAATTTATACATGTTTTTATTTTATTTAAAACCTTATCATTTTGATTTCTCTTTTTTCAATCTATTTAATTTTATTTGTGGTAATAATGTTATAAATTTTAAATGGTTGTAAATACTTAGTTATGTATTTTTAATTATGATTAATTTGATAATTTATGACATGTAATACCATATAAATTTTAATTTGTAATTTTTTTAATAAAAAATTATTTTTAAACAATTTAATAATATGTTATTTTCATAAAATATTAGTAGTATAAATTTTGACACAATTTATTTTTTTAAATTTAAATAAAATCCACACAGAATATATTTTCCAAAAAAACTATTTAATAGAATAGTAACAAGTAATAGTCATCTATAAAATTCTTGTATCACATTAGTTAGTTCATATAATATTTATTTTAATACTTTGAAAATCATTTATTTTTTATTTCTCTTAATAAAATAATTACTACAACATTTTTGTATAATTATTTAATATACGTATTTGTTGCATAAAAATTAAAAATAAAATTCTATGATAAATATAAATCTAATATCTTTCATAATTACACTTTTACTAGAATTGATCATCTTAAAATCACAACATTTAAATTGTTATATTTATTAAATTATGAGGGTGACATATTTGACATCATTTAAAATAAAATAATAGAAGTGTCATAATCAATTTTATAAGGCTCAAAATGGTCAAATATTCGACAATTGGATGATTATGGTTTACATGTACACTAAAAATGAGTTTTGGTCAGGTTTTTGTGCCTTTTATGGTCACTATTAATTTAATAAAAACTGTATTATTGATTTTTGACTAAACAAAAACTTTCTACATCACTATTGTGTCACCATTAATGATAATTATTTAATACCATAAAATTATAAATAAATTCACATGATGTATAGTATTTTATTTTATTTCTAGTGACTATTTATTTTTGAAGTTTTAAGAATTTTATTACTAAATTAAAATTATTACACTTATAAGATATAAGAGAGTGATATGTTGTCACTTTCTTTGGTTTTAATAATAATTACATCATTTTCATAGTCTAAAGTCCATTAAATGAATTTATTTTGACCTTTAGGTGATATGGGTCGACTTATATTCATCAAATAGAATTTATGAAGGTGTTAGGGTAGTTTTATAATCTTATTTTTACCCTTTAATACTCGATTTACCTTTAACTATGGTAAATAAAATTTACCGTATTTATTGTTCATAATGCCTAAAAATAAAAATTATCCAATTAAAATAATTTGGACCTGATAATTCCAAATATGGAATCTATTTTTTCAAATTCAATACAAATAAGTGGAAGTATTTAATTTAAAATTAATCCCGCTGTTGAGAAAACGAGTTTTAAAAGTTATAACATTGCAAAATATTGAAAGGTTTTTACCTATGAGTTCAATGTAAAGTTAATGATAATTACTTACATTATATTAAATGGTTAAAATATATTATATTTATACTTTAAAACCATTCAATATAATAATGTAACCATATAACTCATCTTGATGAAAAAAGTTGTTTTTAATTAAAATTTAGCATATTTTTTCTATTAATCAAAATATGAAACTTATCAGAAAAATATCGAAAATTTATCCAAAGTAAATTTTTATATTTTGATTCCAAGGAATAAGTTTAATTTTTCAAATTGAACTTATAAACATGTCAAAAACTATTTTTAATGTGGGTGTGCCATCAAAAGGCAGAAAAACTGCAATTATTAAAAAATACTTCTTTTATCTGAAAAAATTGATTTTGTTCTCATACCACATTCTAGAAAATGCGTAAGATGAATTATAATGTTATAAAATTAAAAATTAAGTTAGTATTATTCATAATGGCTAGTTCATAATATTTTAATAATATATCATTGGTTAGTGAAACTCAGTATTGCGTACAACACACGCAATTGAGGAAGGTCGCTCTTGCGTGCAACACAAGCAAAGAATAGTGTTTTCATATAATACAAGCTAATACGATGTTGCGTATAGCATAAGCTAATTTTGGTGTGGCCTACAACAATAGACATTAAATAAATTAAAAATAATATTTCTTATAAAGTCTCAGGGTGTTACATCCAAGCTGATCGACTTCCGCACGGACCAGATGACCTCGAGCGCCTATAAATAGATGGGAGAACCTTCCTCTTCTGATGGATGAAGAATCCAAACCATCTCGTCCACATGGAAACCACCTCTTTCACTTGAAAAAGATGACTTCCAGGTACATTATTTTCCTCCAGAGGTCTCCCGGGGGTCCGCCTTCGCTCGAGCCCACTAGGGTTTGACCCTCTCCCATGTCCTCACTTATTGGGCCTATTGCACGCAACTCCTTCCACCTGTGCACAAAACATGAACCACCTTTCTGTGAAAACCTTATCTATTGCACACAAATGTTCATTTATGATCACCCAGGATTTTGTGCACAACTGCTCCAGTTGCATGTCTATTCCGCACAAGCTTCCTCTATTGAGTGAAAAACCTCATTTCTGCTCACCCACATTTTTCACGCAACTATTCCAGCTGCACGCCTATTGCGCGCAAGCCTCCTCTACTGAAAAAATAACATCCTTTCTTCTCACAGGTACTTTTCCATGCAACTTCTCTATTTGCACACAACACACCCTCCATGTGAGCTCTCTTTTGCCTGTGTTTGATGTCCCTCTTCTGGGAATCTTCTTCAGGCGCTTCTTACACCCAAAATATCTATGTTACACACCCTTCTGTTGTACGAACCTCTTGGCTCGTATGAAGTAACTTCAAAATCCCTTAGGTGGCACTTCCCGTTGTGTTTCTTTACCTTAGACTTCTTCGCATAAGCATGCTAATGGCAATTACTTCATCACATAGCCATGCTAACGTGGTCCCCTTAATGGATCACTCCACAACACCCCCTAGCTACGACGTTTTTGATGTATTCTTTCCCAAAGGGAAAGTGGGTATCAGTCTTATAAGTCCTAGGGGTGAGGAGTAAACCCACCTCATCCGAGCTGCAGAACATTAAACTTCCAAGAACCATCATCCTTAGCACATTATGTTAAAATGCGGCCTCGCCCCATGTATCACATGTGGAGTTCCCGGTCTCAAAAATTCTCTACGTCCGCTCGTCTCCACAGGAGTGAGATCTTCATCACATGGAATGAGATCATCTTTGTTGGGGTGGTGTCTGTCTGTGAGGATGGAAACCATCACGGTGTAAGCCCCAAGCCTTTCTTGGAGGAGGCCGGACCCCTAATCTCCCTCGTCTCTTCCATGAAAAAGTCCAGGGGGGTTATGGGAACCGGGACCTTCGTTATCCCATCCCTCTCCCTATGAGCTTTGTCTCCATCGGGCCTCTATTCTGGAGTAAGTCCCAATCTCTATATCCATGTTCTTCTAACTATGTGTAAGACCCTATTTCCTCTTTGATCCACTAACCATGTGTAAGCCCCATTCGACATGCATGGAATCACCTTTTCTGATGTGATCATCAGATATTTGATATCTCTTGTTTCTCACACCGAGAATGACTCACATGGTCTTAGAGCAAGAATCGACCATGAAATCTTCTATGGGCCTCCCTAGAGTGTAAGACCTAACACCCTTCTGAACTATGAGGACTTTGGTCCTTGCCAAGGCAAGGTACGTAGGAAGCCTCACAGAGGTTCAAGCCTGACAACCATTGGTCCCGAATCCCTTCACGCCAGTTCACCACACCCTATCTGAACTATGTGGACTTTGATCCTTGCTAAGGAAAGTTATGTATGAATCCTCTGAGAGGTTCAAGATTGACAACCATTAGCCTGACTCCCTTCATTTTGGTTCACCACACCCCTTCTGAACTACGTGTACTTTAATCCATGACAAGTCATGGTACGTAGGAATCCTCCCAGAGGTTCAATCCCAACAACCATTGGTCCTGAATCTCTTCACATAGGTTCACCACACCCCTCTCGAACTACATGGACTTTGATCCTTACCAAGGCAAGGTACGTAGGAATCCTTCTAAAGGTTAAAGATCGACAACCATTGGTTCTGAATCCCTTCACATCGGTTCACCACACCCCTTCTAAACTATGTGGACTTTGATCCTTACCAAGACAAGGTAGGTAGGAAGCCTCCTAGAGGTTCAATCCTGACAACTGTTGGTCCCGACTCCCTTCATGTCAGTTCACCACACCCCTTCTAAAATTTGTGGTCTTCGATCCTTTCCAAGTAAAGGTACGTAGAAAGACTCCCTAAGGTTCAAGACCGAAAACCATTGGTCCCAAATCCCTTCACGTTGGTTCACCACACCCCTCCCTAACTACGTGGACTTTGATCCTTTCCAAGGTAAGGTACTTAGGATACCTCCCTGAGGTTCAATCCCAACACCCAGTTATTCTGACCCCCTTCATGTCGGTTCACCTTTGTCCTGCATGACATTAATATGCAAGATCCTTTTCATCCCACACGATGTTAAATGAAACTCACTCGAACTACATGGGATTTGATCCATATCTCCTAGACAGAGTACGTAGGAAACCTCCATGAGTTTCAAACCCATCCAGCGGTAAGCCATTGTTCCCCCATCTAACGGTAAGCTATTGTTCCCCCATCCAACTGTAAGCCATTATAAACCCCATCTAGTGGTAAGTCATTGTAAACCCCATCCATTGGTAAGCCATTATGATCCCCTACT
Source organism: Viscum album (assembly GCA_963277665.1). Lineage (NCBI taxonomy): Eukaryota > Viridiplantae > Streptophyta > Magnoliopsida > Santalales > Viscaceae > Viscum > Viscum album. The sequence goes on along the minus strand of CAUJRU010002880.1, from coordinate 24,966 downwards.
CAAAGGTAATACATTGTGAACCTCATGCAATGGTAACCCATTATGATCACAATTCAACAGTAATCTATTGTCAACCCAAACCCAATGTCAAACTGCTTTCGTCCCTTCTTTTGGGGCCCATATCTCTAGTCCGCCCAAGTGGCGTCAGACCAAACTCGGGTTCTAACCACATGTAATACCCAGTAAGTCATTAGGTCACTGTCCTCTACGCACACCCTGATCCTATACCCCATCTTGAACTATGTGGATTTTGATTCCCTGCCACGGGGATACGTAGGAGGTCTCTTTGAGGCTCAACCCAACATCATCGTCGCCCTCGAGTCGACTCCATCTAATTCTCCATCCGCTTCACTTAATCATCCATTATCCATCTTGATTCTTAACCAGGCTCCCACATCCTGATGAGATCACGTCAATTCACCTCCTAGAATTAGTGTTCCTCTCCAGGGGTTGCACCCATATGATCCACTCTAGTCAGTGTTCCGATAAGTCTGATCCATCTCCACGAGACTTTAAACCTATGGAATACCCTATGTTAAACATGGGAAGCTGAAGAAAACCTCAGAGACATGCATATGGAATATAATTCCCCACATTAGATGTGGGATTCCTTGGGATTATGTGCCCTTGATATACCCTATAATAACAGGAAGAAACCCAGACGTACCAGTGTTCCAGCATCCAGACACATTAGTGATGTCCAACGTGAGTAATCCCCTGACCGAAGGTTTCTTCCCTAACTGGGCCCTTTGGAATGTCCTGAAAAAAGCAAAGTAATTAACTGGAGTCCATGAAGATATGGAACTAGGAAGAGTTTCAGGAACAACATCTTAACTCTATAAGGAAGACCCCTACCAGGTGATGAGTTCCAATGATAAATCCAAAGAACTAGGAACCGACATCCCATCATCCTATTTTTATTAAGGAGAAAACATCCCTGAATAAGAGATAGATGCCTCTCAAATTTGAAAAGTGGGAATGCGGGGCAACAGTCATCATGTCCCAATCCTCCAAAACAGAAGGATGTGCATGCCCCGATGAAATCTTCAGAAATAGAAATGGTAAACCCTAACGTGAAGTATTTATCCTCAAAGTGGATATTAGTAGAATTCGAGAAATCAGTGGACTTGTGTGCCACTGGATCTAGTCATCCAGCACTTGGTCTTACCAAGAAAATAGCGGGCATGGCATGAAAATCACCAAAAGTTGGGGCAGTTGAATGTTAGACATCCCAGTCTGCGATGTTGTCTACATGGACACTTATTACCAACCATGGAAAACAGAATGGCGCTAGGGAACTGGGAATTTATTTCCTTGTTTTAGAACTAATGGTTTAATTCCCTACTTTCTAGGACCTAATTTTCCACAATAGGAAACCGATCACCACCCACCCACCAATGTAGGTGTAGGGGCAGCGCCAACGCAACAATGTCGTGTGGATCCACCAATTCGGTGACACCTTCCACACCCATAGCTGTTGGGTGACCATTCCCCATTTACCCTTTTTAATTCATTCAAAGAAGGGTGATAAACGACCTCGTTCTCCAATACGAGGGGGGGATTATCCCGACTCAGTATATGGACCAACAGGAATTAGAGCCATTTGTGCCTCATTTCCACTAATGCCCCTAAGGACCACGCTGGGAGCCACTACTCTCCACTCCAACATACAACCATTTTTGGAGCCTCTCCCCGGAGCGCTTCGATGACTCCCTCCACTATGGCGATGAGGTTGGGGATATTTGGGCTAGCTCGGTGGAGATCCCGATTCATGGGATACTAAGGAGGGATTCCACTAGGTTGTGCCAGTGCAACCACCCGGTCCCATGGGCTGAAGATCAGGTAATCTATGTGCCTGAACCACATGCCTCAGTCTGGTTAACCCAATACCAGCGTTGGGCATAGGCCGAGGAGGACGCCTGCCAAGGGGCGTCAACTTCAACAACTATTGTGGCCTGAGCCACCGCCGATGTGTATCATTAGTCCTCTATATATGATAAGAAGGGTAGTTCATATAAATGTCCTAGATTGAGTCTCCAACCACCACATGGGTAGGCTGGGTTTACTCTCTTTGTTGTCAGTGCAGGAAGTGGTTGCCGCAGACCGACCCCTGGCAACAACACCCAGTATGGAGGTCCTCCTTGTACTGCCACCATGGAAAACATGGGTCCTCCCCACTTCCTTCTTCTTCGTGGATTTCCACCCCGTGCTACCTTCAATCCGAATGAGGGTCCTCCCCACAGTAGTGGCACCCAGTACGGAAGCCTCTTCCATGCTCATGACATCGGGTATGGGGTCAATCCTCCTACCACATGACGCCGATGTGGAGATGTCACACATTCGGTTAATCTCTAGTGTGGGGGCCTCCACCATATTGTTACAGCGATTGGAGAAGGCCCTCTTTACCTCAGTAATCATAGGAGGGAAGGTTAGCTTTGCTTCACCAACACCCATCACTGAGGTCCTACCCATGTTCAGCATGACTAGTATGACAACCCCCTCACACTAACACTGTTATGAGAAATAAGGATGGAGGTCCTACTCATGCTCATGTAAGCTCCAACAGAGGCCCTACCCACTCCAGTACTTTCCATGGATATTCCTTTCACACATCAGTCAGTGGGCACAGAGGTCATTCTCGTGTTCCCTTTGATATCTATCCAAGTGCTCCTCGCACCCCAGCTCACTCAGGTAGAAATCCTCCCCACCCCATCACTAGTACGGACGAAGGTCCTCCTTATGCCAAAAATCTACCCTGTCCCAAAGAACCATCCCGGGGTAGGAGGGCGGGTCATCGTTTCCATAAAAAGAATACCGAGAAGATTCAAACCAGGATTAAATGAGTCTTCTTCTCAGATTCATAGGATGCATACGACTCAATGATGGAACCCTCTCCTAGAACCTCCGTGTCAAGGACTGAGGTAGGAATAAGGTGCATTAGCCTCATAATTCTAGATAGTGAGGTATATCAGATTCCTACCTCCCTCCATAGTTATTTCTAGTAGGACGAAAAGTTAGAAACACTACAGGTTCCGGATGTGAAATCGCCACCATCATCATAAGAAGCACTCTCTACCTTTACTAGAGATCAGAGAGAGCTATTCTGGGGACCAATGAAGGATGAGAAACAACATGGTCTATCACCAATATTCGTAGTCACATGCGCTAGGAACTATGGTCGTCATACCGTCTTATAGTGATGTGGTGGCTAAGTCACTACACTCTTTAGAGGATAGCCCGAGATGTGGCGATTTGTCAGCTCACTCACTGTATTCTCCACTAGCCATCCCACCATCCCAGCGATCTAACTCAGTACTGATATTGGTTCCTCAGCCTCCCCTAGTTGATGAGTTGGGAAACCAAGGTCTATATGTCGAGTCCGAGACGAGGATCTTGTGGGCCATTCTTGTAGCGGACCATATCCCTGAGATGTTTTGGCCAATTGCAGCATTGATTTTTAGTTCACCGAAATCGCTCCCCCAGGAGGAGGTCAAGTGTTTCTGCCAAAACCTCTAGGAAACACAATTACTTCATCGTTATCATTGAGTTTATTACCCCAAAATCAAAGCACATTTCAATGAAATTGTCCAACAATGTCGTTTGGTTGATTCAGATGCACTCCTCATGGCCCAGCGCCCTGAGTCACCATGTTGTGATAGGAACCTCCAAAAACGATGAATCCAGAGATTTAAAGTGCTCCCTATGATAATCAAGGAGGAATATCCCCATGTGAAAATCCGTGGTTGGGGGTAGTACGCGGCCCTCTATTTTAGTTCCATCTGGCACCATCCTGATTTGCCAGGCGGCATAGAGGATATGCCTACAGGCATAGTCATGGTTAACATGGACGACTTTCCGGGGGTTGAGAACAAGATAGAGCTTCTTGGAGAGGACCCCCCCCCCCCCCCCCCGAGGGGGTATCACCCCTCTTGGATCTGTTGGGAAGGGTTGCTCATCTACAGAAGAATCTATTGGGTCTTCACGTGCCCACTGAGGCGTTGGTCCTCAGTCAAAATCCCAACAAGATTAAGGAATACCTCAGAGTTGTCAAACCCCCTAACCCATATGGATCAGGGAAAAAGGTGGAAGATGATCCCAAAAAATCTGTGTTGCATCAGCAACTTGCAGAACTCAAGAAGATGGTCAACAACCTCCTAGATGAACGTGCTACCGAGCGACAGCTAAACTACGGTGATCCTGAGTTGGGGTAGCAGGGGAAGGCACAATTTCCCCTTGGAGAATTACCTCCAGGTGAACCTGATCATCCTACCCATGCAGAGAAGTTTGAGGTTGGATATTATTAAAAGAGGGCATGATATGTGTCTCCAAATCCACCGGAGCGGTGAGACAATCTCTGATACCTAGCTCAGGTTCCCCTAGCTGCTCCGCAAGTCATTCCGCTAGCCGCTCCACGAGTCGATGGGCCTTATAATTGTGTTGAAGAACAATCAATCATGCTGGTGGTCAGGGATCCACGACAATATAGGAACCCCACCCAGATGATTGAATGACAAAACTCATTTCCCTTCTCGTGGCATTAAAGACATGACAGGTGGAAATCCTTCTTGAAGGAAAGCCTTATTTGAAGTGGAGGGATGATATTCTAGCACCCTCAGGTTTCATAAATCCCATTCCACCCCCCCCCCCTTCAATGGGAGATGGGACCCACTGCAACATCTTCCCCACTTCATCTCAAGGTGTGGACCAATGTTGGGAACTCCGGTGCAACAGGAAGCCACCAAAATTCGGTGTTTTGGGTAGACATTGGAAGGGATTGAATTTTCCTGGTACATCCAGCTGCCCATCAGATTAGTATCCAGTGGGGAGGACATCCATAGATAATTTCTCTACCAGTTCAGTTCCACCACTCAAGAGATGAGTATCACGAACCTCTTCAAGTGCAAGCAGAGGCCGGATGAGTGTGTTGCAGACTTTGTCGCATGATGGAAAGGGATAACATACTCTCTTAACATTCCAATGACATAGTAGAAACTGCTAAAGATGTGTGTAGGGAATGTCATGAAAGAATTGTTCCCCTCTTTGATCACCCAGAACTACCCCGGGGGATTCTAAGACTTATCTGATAAGGCCCGGTGCCAGGAAGAAGCCTTGCAATAGGCCTGCCAGGCACGTCCATTACCTCCTCCAATCCCTGCGAGAAGGGACGCTAGGGCCGATCCCACCGTAGTGGCTCAAATAGAGGCCCCCAATAAACTAGAGTTGTTACCAATGGAGCCACCTCCACAGAACAGTAGAGGCCCTCCACCTCAGGCCAGCCTCCGGTCCAGCAGCGCCCACCTCAAAATCGGAAGCTACCCCCACGCAATGCTTCGCCACTACCTAGGCGAGATAACCAGGCTCCACCTTCTAGATAGGCTCCTACAGCCCCTCATCAGGGTCAGGCTCCTAGGGCCCCCTTCCCAGACAGGAAAAGCCGGACCTACTCATTCAACAAGGCTCAAGTCGCTAGTTATTTACGAAGTGCCTTGGAGTAGGGGTTGTACATTTTCATGAATTCAAGAGGCCAGAAGAGGTAAAATCACTTATCTCCTTAATTACTTCTCCTATCACCGGATACTGTGGAACACCCTTAAATAGTGTTATGTTTTTAAAGATTAGCTCCAAGACCATGTGGATGTCAACATAGTCCGGTTAGGACCAGATCTAGCAGAGGTGTAATGTGTCTTCATGAATCCAGACAGTATCAGTGATAATGAAGTCGAGTGGCATCAGGTTTCTCACCATGGGTCTCAGAAGTATGACGATTGGATGTTCATAAGGTATTCGCCCATGCACATGGAATTATCTGTGCACACCTGAATCGATCTGAACCTTTAGAAGACGTTTCACTATCAACCACCAGTACTTCTATGTCAACGACTCAGCCACCCTCTTCCCAGAAGAGAAAGCATTAGCGGCATAAGGGAAAAAGAATTCCCCCATCATTTCCATAATCATCCCATACTGTCAGCAACTTCATGCCCCCAGAGATGGAGATTACTCAAATAATCTATCAAGTAGTGGATGACTCTGCAAGTGATGGTCAAGGGTACGAGTCGATTAATACCGTAGAGCTGGTAAACCCCTACATGATTCCCGATGATAAGGAGCGACAGCCGGATCTTCCCAATGTCCCTAGCAGTCGCCAGTATCGGTGGAGCCCTAGCTATATGGGTCATTGGAGTGCCTCTATAATTACTTTAAGTTAGGTTGTTCATGAAACTAAAACCAGTCAGTAGACCCAGTGTAGAACTCAACATGCGCGGCCTTCTCATCTAGTGTCATCAGGTCCACCTTCATCGTCGTTCATGTTGTTGGATCAGGCAGAGCCAACTCGACCGTATCGTGACCATCCATGCTTTTCTAAGGACCGGTTTCAGTAATCTGGACCTCATCTAGTAGTCACTCTGCATGCTTTGACTCGTGAACACTGAGATATTCCCAGCCCCAATCAGCCGTCGGTCTAGTAGGTCGGGGCCACCATAACTCCTTTCATAGATCGACCTCTTATAAGCAGAAATTCACACCTTGTACGAATGTATGATGTCCTAAAACATATTTCTTGCATTATAGCAAGGCTATCCACCCTAGATTTCCTTCTCTTATTGACAGATATGCGTTAAGACCTCGTCAAGGCTTTAAGAAGCCCCCTCCATTTTGAGACAGAGGTAGCAGCTGCAAAATCCTTCCATGCTGAGGTGTTCGAGCATGCTGAATGCCAAGTCATCATATCTTTTTTTGGATAAGATTAAGGCTCTCCTATACATGGTCACATTTTCCCATTGTACATCACCGGACATTTTAATGGTGTGGATGTCTGTCGCTGTCTTGTCGAAACAGGCTCTGGGATCAACATAACCCCAACTCGGAAACTACGAAAACTGGGGTTGTCATAGGATGATCTGAGTCCCTCTGATATAAGAATCCAAGTTTATGACAGGATGGAATAGACAACAATCAACAAGATCCACTTGAATACCCAGTTCAGTGGCATAGTGTCCAGCACTGAGTTTATGGTTGTTTCCCAGGACACCGCCTCCAATGCCTTGATGGGCAGGCGATGGCTCCACCTGTATGAGACGATTCCTTCATTGTATCACCAGTGTCTCAAGTACTCCCTTAGTGGTCCATTTGTCATGCTTCAAGGTTAAACATCTCCCTTTTCCTCTTCTAAAGCCCACTATCTGGATGCCTACTATTACAAGAGAAATGATAAGCAGATTCTGGCTAAAGAGGTTGAGCATGCCACGACTATGATTGAGCTATGGACATATCTAGATGATGCCTACATCTTTCCAATCCACCGATTTAAGGATACAACCTCGGACATAGGAAAATGATTTTTTGTTTTTGGAATGAGGGGGGAAATCATTCACAAGTCTAAGATATGTCCAAATATCACCTCATACTCCTACAAAAATCAGGCTGAGGTGATCCCAGAGCCTCTTACCCCCATAAGGCATCAGGATGTCCACCCCATGGAAACAACAATACGTCATACTTTCTTGTTTCTCCAGTCTGGAATTAACTGGATCAAGCTGACGTGCCACTATTACTTCGATATCATCATGTGTGGACCCTTGGGCCAAAGAGCAGATGAGATTAGATCAATAGCCTTCATCGTTATGGTTTCGACATCATAGAAGTTCCCCAATGTAGTGTCAACTACTGATCAAGCTAGTACCAGCCTCCCATCAGGATTTGAAGACTCATGTGAAACTCCTCCGGCTGATTATCCCTCCTCCATAAGTGAATAATATTATTTATCGGATGATCCACCGCCTTTTAAGAGGGTTTCTTCTCCATGGTCGATGAATTGGTACTGGTGAATCTCGGTAGTGAGGATGACCCAAAACCAACATTAATCAGTGCTTCCATGCCCATAAAGGGGGAAAAGTACATATAGTTCCTTAAATAACACTATCATGTATTCTCCTGGAGTTATGAAAAGATTCTAGGACTAGATCCTCAGGTATTCGTCCACCACCTCGGTCTCCCGGATAATCATCGTGGGTTCAAGCAGCCTCCGAGAAATATGCACCCTTCTCAAGGTGCCATGGTTGAGGTAAAAGTTGATAATATCATAAAATCCAATTTATTAAGGAGTTCCAGTACCCCAAATGGCTAGCCAATATTATGCCAGTCAGGAAGAAGAACAGACTGATCAGAGTCTGCATCAAATTCTGCGATCTCAACCGTCAGTGTCTGAAGGATGATTTTCCACTTCCTGTGAAGGAATTGTTGATCGATGCTACATCTGGGATCCATGACCTCTTCTTCATGGATCGGTACTCTGGGTATAACTAGAACCGAAAGGCCCCTGAGGATGAATAGTCTACAGTCTTCAGGGAACCACAAGGTACTTTCTCTTACCAAGTTACACCCTTTGGTTTAAAGAATGTAGGTGCCACCTATCAGTGGGCTATGCTTCTCATATTTAAGATGATCCTCGGAACATTGGTGGAATGTTATGTGGATGATCTGGTGGTCAAATATCACCATTGTCAAGACCATATCAAATACCTTGAGAAAGTGTTCAGCTTCCTCTGTTTCCGCAAACTAAGGATGAATCCGTTAAAGTGAACCTTCAGGGTCACCTATAGAAAGTTTCTTGGATTTGTTTTCAGATACAGGGGCATCGAGATTGACCCGGAGAAGATCAAGGCCATCAGTTAGATGTCTCCCCTAAGCAACCTCTAGGAAAATTGAGGTTTCCAAGGCCACATAGCCTACATACGCAGATTCATCGTGAATCTGGTCAGTAAGTGTAAGCCCCTTTTCTCGGACCATGAAAAAGGGAACTATCTACTAGTGGGATGAATAATGTGAGACTTCCTTAGAGGAAATCAAGAAGTACATGATTCAGCATCTGGTCTTAATGCCACCTGTCTCCAATAAGCCACTGGTCCGTTACGTGGCCACCCTGTAATGATCTCTCGGCGCCCTTCTCGCACAAAATAATAATGAGGGGATGGAGAATAGTGTCTACTATATCATCCGCATGCCCCTTGATACGAAGACCAGATACTCCCATATTGAGAAGAGCTGCCTTGCACTGGTATTTGTAGTAACGAAATTGCAACATTACTTGCATCACCATAAGGTACAACTAGTGTCCTGAATGTATCTGTTGAAGTATATACTAAACCTCCCAATGTTAACAGGACGTCTAGCTCAGTGGGCAGTAATACTTCAACAGTTCGACATTAAGTTTTTCCTCCTAAAGGCTATTAAGGGGATATAATTGGCATACTTCCTTGCTGCCCATCCAGCTCTTGCAGACCAGTCCCTGGATCTTGATTCTCCTAATGATTCAATTATCTCGGTAGACCAAGCCATGCCGTGATGGAAAATTCAATTTGATGGGCTTCCCATATCCCCATCGGAAGAAGTATTGATGACCTAAGGCTCAACATAGTAGGCATGGGTATTTTCTTCATTACCCCAGCACAATCCATTCTGTCGAATTCATTCTTGTTGTCAGAAGTCTACACCAACAATGAGGCAGAGTATCATGCTCTCATTACTGGCCTCGAGCTGGCCCTCGAGATTGATGTTCCTCATTTTCATATGAAAAGGGACTCCGAACTAGTCATCAAGAAGATAAACAGTGACTATATCGTTAGAAATCCAGAGCTTGTACCATTGTTGGAACACACTCTCCAACTAATGGCCCAGTTCCCATCTCAGCCTGTAGTTACTCAAGTCCCTCGATCTCAGAATGGTCGAGCTGACACCCTATCCAGCCTAGAGACATCACTTGCAGAGCCTGAACAAGATGATATGATTATCCACATGGCACACAGAATATTCATTGCTCCCATCACTCCAGATGACGATGAAAGCTCATAGGTAAGCGAACTTATCACTGATGCCTCCACATCAGGACCCCCAGGTCCCTCAGATGTAGAGGTTGAAGTGACTCCTTATTGGATAACCTCTTTTTTTGAGTGCCTCCAAAATGGTAATCTCCCGACAGATCGAGCTGAGTGCGAGTGGATTTAATGCCTCACATTATAGTTTACCTTCCAGGATGGTCCTTGTCATGAGAAGATCCTCTACAAGCATGTGTTTGATGGGGTTCTCCTCCGTTACATTTAAGGAGTCGGGATTTCCCAAGTCATGCAAGAGGTTCATTCCGGTTCTTGTGGGGATCATCAGACCTCTCCGAAACTATCTCACCAGATCCAGAGACTAGGGTATTTTTATCCCTCCATTATCCATGACTACATAGAGTTTTCAAAAAGGTGCCATGCCAACCAAATTCATGTCAACTTTATGCATCATCCACCAGAGTCTCTCCACACCACCAAGTACTCTTGGCCATATACGGTATGGGGACTCAATGTCGTGGGACCATATCCACTGGCGACGACTCTCCAGTGTCGGTTCATCCTGAACACTATGGATTTCTTCTCCATGTGGGCAGAGGGTGTTTCGCTCAAGGAGGTCAAATCCCATTCCATCGTTGACTTTTTTTGCTCCAACAACATCTACTGATTTGTATTCCCTCACGTCGTCCTCACTGAAAATGACACGAACATCCAGGCAGTTGAGCTGAGGAAACTGTATGCTAAGTACAACAGCCATTCTAACCATAACTCCCATTATAATGAATAAGAAAATGGGTAGATCGAGACATTCAACAGAACCCTCTCAAATATTATGCAGAAAATGGTTGGTCAGAACAAGAAGAGTTGGATGGATACGCTCTCCAACGCCCTATGGGCTTATCGGACGAAGAATCGTAATTCCACCAAGGTGACCCCATATTCCCTGGTGTATAGTATGGAGGTTGTCCTGCCCATCAAGATTGAATTTCCCTCATTGCGTATGGATGGCTATGATCATCAAGAGCCAAATAAAGTATCTGAAATCTGTCTGGAAAAGTTGTAAGCACCGACAATAATAGGCTTCGTGCCCTGCACAATCTAAAAAGGCATATGAACAAGATAGCTATAGATTTTAACAAGAATTTTCACCTCCACTGCTTCTTGCAAGGCGACTTGGTGTTGGCCCTGAGGAAACCAATGATACCTGGAAAAAAACCACCCAATTTGGATCCCAAATGGGAAGGACCTTACATCATTCACAAGGTTTACTCCAATAGCGCATACTCTCTGGTTACCATGGATGGTGATCATATAACTCCTCCTATAAATACCAAGTTCCTCAAGAAATACATTTCCTAAGTATGTTGGTCCAAAATGACCTTAAACTGTTCGTTTATATGTGAACTTAAACTGTAAAATTTCCTACATGACCTAAAATTGTCTGGTCCTACATGACATTAAACTGTATAATGTCCCACATGACTTTAAACTATATGTCATCCCGCATGACATTTAACTGTATACCCTCCTGCACGACATTAAACTGTCTGTCATCCCGCATGATGTTAAACTGTATATTGTCCCACATGACATTAATTTGTATGTCATACCTCATGACATTAAACTGTATAATGTCTCACATGACATTAAACTATATGTCGTCCTGCTTGACGTTAAACTATATATTGTCCCACATGATGTTAAACTGTATGTCGTCCCATATGACGTTAAACTGTATGTCATCCTACAAGATGTTAAACTGTGTGTCATCCTGTAAAACGTTAAACCTCAAGAACTACATATGTCTTTATTCCCATCCTCATGGGATACCTAGGACTGCCCAAACTTCTATGTCTTCAGGTCCAGCCCCATCTATTAGGAACCTCCCTATCATTCTGGCCTCTTGGCCTAAGTCCTTCTAAGGGAGGGGTACGCAGTGTGGTATGGCCTTGTATCCCCATTCACATTAGGTTTGTAACAACCATGACACATACTTCTCTCTCCTGAGTTCCCTTCGCTCCCTTTCCCTAAACTCATCTTTTCTATTCATCTTATCTTAAGTTGGGTCCCTCGACCCTCTTCGGTGATTCGACAATGTTACTAGGAGCACTCTGTCTCAGAACCTGGAGTGTCAGATTCTACCTAGATATAATTTCATCCATTTTTCAGGCTTCATGTTCCCCTTCATTTGAGCTTTAATTATCTTTCACATTTGAAGGGACCCCCAAATGTCCTGGATTCTCAGCCCAAGGTCTCCCCTACCATTGTGGGCCAATGTTCTTGAGGTTCTCGAACAAAAGAATGATACGAGTCCTTCATTGCAAATATGGTTAGTGGTTAACACTCATTTATTGTTCCCATTTTAGGCCACATGATATGGATGTTGTGTTTCATACAAGGTCAATAGTTATCCTCCATCATTATTCCAACCCAATCAAGCCTTAAATGATGGTTACATCATTCACATCATTTTCCACCCCATCATTTTCAAGTGGAATTTTGACACTCTTGGTACTATCCCTCAGTGCACATTTGCATGTTTGGAGGAAAAACCCGCGATAAGTCATCATTCAGGGCCCCTCACTGACTTCACCATTATATGTATCCCATGTGTTTCAAAGACCTCTTCCGCCCTTATTTCCCACACCGAGTTTGACTCACGTGGGCTTAGGGACTAGATCGAGGTATGCGCTCGCTAGGAAGAGTTTTTCTTCTTCATGGTCTGAGCTCTAAGACCATAAACTACGATCTCCTTATACATCATCTTCTAGAACTACATCTAGATTTATTCCCATTCTCAAGGGATACATAATAACTCCTAGACATATCGTCTTTGGGTCCAGCTCAAATTTCACTTATTATCACTTCTTTTCAGCCTTCTAGGCCCCAACCTGTATAGGATTGTGTAGTGTGGCATGTGTGGACTTATATCTTCATTCACATCAGGTTTTCAAGAGCTACACCACATACTTCCCTTCTCAGTGCTAGACTCTCCTTCCCTATATTCTCTAACCTTTTCTAGACCCTCGGCATGAGGTTTCTCTCCTAGAATCATGTATGATGTGATGTGGACCTCATCCTCATTCATGTCAGGTATGATTTATCACATTGTGCACATCCCCTCTTGAACCTCATCCCTCCTGTATATGTTTGAGACATATGAATTTAAACTATACTGCCTAGTCCCATATGACTTTAAACTATTTTTTCTATACTGCATGACGTTAAAATGCATGGTTTCCCCCATCACATGGCTCTAAACTGTGACCATATCATCCTGGCCGCATGATGAAAAAAAATAACTGCGTTGTGTTGTCATCATTCAAGAGGAAATCATGTTTGGTATCGCCCACACACCATACCATTTTTCAACGCCCACACACCATACCATTTTTCAACGCCCACATACAACCTGATTCTTGTGGTGATACCTGGACTTTCCATCCTAGGTCCATCGCTTCACAAAAAAACCACACATTAATCCTAAAGGACAAACAAGATCCATCAAATGTCGCTTCTTTTGGTGCAAGGGCCATACCCACATGACCTTTTTATCTATGGAACTGGTATCTTACTATACCACCTTCAGAACTACGTATGGATTGATTCCCATTCTCATAGGGTATGTAGGAATGCCTGGGCACTTTGCCTTAGGCCCAGCCTAACTTTCACTTTTTGTCCCCTGACCTAGAAGTTTCCTAGAGTGTACATTGTGGTGATATGGTCTCCTACATTCCTCATTCACATCGGGTTTTAGTAATTACATCCCCACATGTCTCCCTCCTCCAGTTCCATCTATGGTCCAAGCTCTATGTCCATAAACTAAGACCACTCCACATCCTTACCGCAAGACATTAAACTGCAGGACATCTTCTAGAACTACGTATGACTTGATTACCATCCTCATGGTATTTGTAGGAACACCCAGGAATATTGTCTTCAGGTCCATCCCCATGAATCTAAAATCCTTCCCCCTATCTTTAGATCCTTGGCCTGAAATTTTTTGGGAGCATTTGGTGTAGTGAGTACCTCTTGGGCTTTCATTCATGTCAATTTTTTTAATAGTTGCACCATGTTCCTCCCATGTCTTTCCCAACCTGGTTTGATTTCTATGACCTTAAACTAAGATATCCCTTGTAACATCCTGGTTTCGGAATCCACCCAAAGGCACCCCGTACCCGGTTGTTCACATGGCCTCAAGCGCATTTCCAAAAACGCCAGAGGCTGCCGACTAGAAACAAGGGCCTTGGGTGTGATAGTGGGGAAACTATTCCCTCATTGGCAGAGTACACAGCGGAAGTAAACAAACATGAAATAATGGAATTAGTAAATATCCCACAATAGTAAACAATGGAAGACTGAAATAATAACCAACTGAAGCACATATATATATATATATATATATATATGATGCATGATACATATGTCTAGGAAATCAGCCAAACAAGTCACAATGCGGAAAAAAAATTGTACTAAACCAAAGTACAAAAGAAACAGATAAACAACTTCTCAGCATCGCAAGCCTAAGCTTGGTCCCCTTCTCTCCAGCTCCACCGCAAGTCATGTACCTGAATTAGAAGGGAGCTTTCCCTTATCTATACCTGCAGCAATATAATCTGTTTGGTCCCAAAAGTATGGCCCAAATAGAGTGTGATACTAGATCCCAGTAGGACAAAACATAGAGATATGTGACTAAAAGTTAGTTAATATATGGCAGGTAAAAGTACAATAAGTAATAAACATTAATATGCCGATTAGTAAACAATCCACAGTTCCAATATTAAGAAATAGCTAACAAGTAGTTATGCACAAATAGGTAACCCTTTGGGAAGTACTCACATCCATCCCCTCTGGTCTTACTTAACAAGTACCAACAACCCTATGGGTAGTACAATCAGCCTAACCTCTCTAGTTTGGTCATAAGAAAAATTTAAGACTCTCTGTGGAAGCTCACTCGGTCAATTCCCCTTATAGTCTAAAGTAGTCAGGTCCTCTCTGAGGAAGCTCACTCAGTCAATTCCCCTTATAGCACCAAGGTCAAGGACTCTCTGAGTAAGCTCACTTGGTCAATTCCCCTTATAGACCAGGTCATTCATAGACTCTCTAAGGAAGCACTCACTTTCAATTCCTCTTATAGTCTAGTGAAATCAATGTAAATCAAAGTAAAACAAAGACTCTCTGAGGAAGCTCACACGGTCTATCCCCATTACAGTCTCAAGGTCAAGGACTCTTTGAGGAAGCTCATACATTCAATCCCCTTATAGCCCAATGTAATCCTAGGATCTCTGAGGAATCCCACACAGTCCATCCCCATATAACCTAATGCTCAAAGACACTCTAAGGAAGCTCACTTGGTCAATTCCCCTTATAGTCTACTACACCCGGTTCTCACGACCTTGTGTAGGATAACAGCGTAGCAATGAAATATGGCCAAAGTAAACCTACAGAACAACTTGGATAAATAGTTTATAGCATATCAAGCATGTCCGGATTCAAATTATCCATTCTATAGCAACAGGTATGGAAAATAGGCAATGTAGCCAAACTAGCTTACATTACCTAATGGTCGTAAATAGAACATGCATGGGAAAAACATCCAAGGTATAGAAAAACAACCCTGATCTTATCCATTCAACCTCTACACAAGAATATAATCATGGAAGGAATAGAATAGGGGTAAAATGGTAAACACGCAATACCCCGTTCAAGGGTATTGGTGGAATTTTCACATAATACTCAAAGACTTAGAACGAAAAGGCACAAACCACCTACCTTGGCGTTAGATGACCAATATAATAGATCCTCAATGCTTGAATCACCTTAGAACATCATAGATCTATGAAAACGTATAACATTTTCAACCCACAATAACTCACGAAAGATGAGAAATTGGAAAACTATTTTTTAGGTGAAGAGAGAACTCACTGATGCGAATCCAACACAACCGATGAAGTTTGATTCAGAGGACAGATGGAGGCTCAACTGTTCATCAAAGATCTGCAGCCATACGAGTTCTCTAGGATGAACGAGACCTAAAAGATGATGGTTCTATCCGTCAGACGCATCCTTGATGTGTTTAATGAAAAAAAACAAAATACAAAGTGTGTACGTTTGAAGTACACAGCGTGTACTTACTGTTTTTGTACTCCGCTTTAGGCAGCCTCCACATCACCCCACACGACTGTGTGTGTGTCCATGACAAGGCCAGCACATGACCTCTTCCGGTAATGAAGTACACGACATATACTCATAAAGTACATGGTGTGTACTTGAAAAATTTCCAGAAACTCTTCTTTTCTCAAAAACTCCAAAAAAGGATAAACATACCTGAAAAGAAGGTATTTGTTCTTACAAACTTTCCCCCTTAAAGAAATAATTCCCTGAATTTCACTAGCACTATGTAGAAGAAGAAACCCCGAACAACTTTGGCCACTGAGCTCATACATCAGGCTCCCTCTCCCAATTCTCGTCCTATACTCGCTCGTACTGACAAAGCACTAGTACCAAAGGAACGGAACGACCATGGAGAACCTTTGTACTACGATCAACAATCCGGATAGGATTCTCTTCAAATGATGCATCCACTTAGAGCTCAACCTCCTCAGGTTGAAAGACATGAAATGGGTTTGAAAAGTAACATTGGAGCTGAGATGCCTAAAAAACAACCTGCATAGCCAGGTACCTCTGAGGTAACTGCAACAGATACGCAATCATCGCAACTCTCTCTGACACCTCAAATGGTCCGACATACCTTAGGAAATCTTACCTTGTCTCCTAATCCTTTTGTGTCCCAACCTCGGTGTGACAAGCAGGAAAATCTGATCCCCGACCTCAAACTCTAGAGGTCGTCTCCTCTAATTAACATAAGATTTCTGTCAAGACCGCGCAATAGCCATCCTCTTACAAATTAACTCTATCTTCTCTATGGTATCCTGAACAAGATGAGGTCCCAGCAAAGCTACCTCTCCTACCTCTAGCCGATATAAGGGTGATCAGAGTGGCCTACTGTACAAAGCCTCATAAGGTGCCATCTGAATAGTTTCTTGAAAACTATTATTTTAGGCAAACTCCAAAATAGGTATATGATTTTCACAAGAACCTAAACAATCCAGAATTCATGATCGAAGCATGTCCTCAAGCACCTGAATGAAATGCTCGGACTATCCATCTGTCTTGGGGTGATAAGCTGTACTCAAAATTACCTGTGTACCCAAAGCCTTTTGAAGCCCCTTCCAGACCCGAGAGGTAAAACACACATCCCTATCTGAAATAATGGAGTGTGGAACTCCATGTAGACGTACAATATCTCGGATGTACAACCGTCCCAGCTCATCAACACTGAAGGTCTCCTTGATCGGAAAGAAGTGAGCGACCATTCTAAGTCTGTCAATGACAACCCACACTGTGTCACTCCCTCGAGGTGACCTTAGAAACCCAGTCACAAAATCTATTTCAATGTAATTCCACTTCCACTCAGGAAAGGGTAACTGCTATAAAAGCCTTGCTGGTTGATGATGCTCTGCCTTCACCTGCTGACAAGTGGAACACCTCATGACGAACCCAGCAACATCCCTCTTCATACCTGACCACCAATACTGACAGTGTATATCACGATACATCTTGGTGATGCCAGGATGAACTGTCCAAACTAAGGAATGAAAATCTCGCATCATCTCGACGCATATATCTACTAGCACCCATACACGCCCCTAGAAATGAAAGATCTCTTCCTCACCTATGGTCCATCCAGGAATAGGATCCTCTCCTGACACACTCTTCCTTAAGACTAGGCCTTTAAAATCTGATAGCTTCCTCATTCTAACTTGATCAAGAAGTGTAGAGGTAACATCCAAATAAGAAAGAAACGCCTGCCCCTGACTGTCGTGCACCTCCAAATGCATCTTAGAGAATAGAGCCATCATCTTCCACTCACTTATGGCCTCCTGAACTTCTTGTATCTGAGTCCTCCTTCTCAACGCATCAGCCACGACGTTACCTTTCCCAGGCGTATAGGCAAGATCGAAATAAAAGAATTTTAGGTACTCAACCCAACTTTGTTGTCTCAAATTCATATCACACTGAGTGAAAATGTACTTAAAACTTTTTTGGTCAGTGAAATCCACAAAATGATCCCCCAGAAGATAATGTATTCAACAGCATAAGGCATGAACAACTACTTCCAACTCCAGATCATGCATCCGGTAGTTACTCTCATGTGACCTCAACTGCCAAGACCTGTACGCAACGAATCCATCTCCCTACATAAGAAAATCTCCTAGCCCGATGACTAATGCATCACAACAAACATTATAGCTCTTTCCTAGCACCATCAAGACTAGTATCAGTACTGACGTCAACCTCCCCTTCATCTCCTGAAAGGCTGACTCACAAGGATCTGACTATAAGAACTTCACACCCTTCTTAGTCAGACCCATCAATGGTGCTGCTATGAATGGAAAGTCCTTTATGTAGCGTCTATAGTTTCCAACCAGCCCTAGAAAACTTCACACCTCAAATAAGTTCTTTGGCTTCTCCTAGGAAACTAATTCTCTCACTTTCTCAGGGTATACTGATACACCTGTCTCTGAGATGACATGACCCAAGAACTGAATCTGGTCTATCCAAAAGTGGCACTTTGAGAGATTAGCATATAACTGATTCTCCCTCAGTATACTCAAAATGATCTCAAGATGGGTATTATGGTCGTGTCGAGTGTGAGAGTACACCAAGATATCATCCACAAAGACCACTACAGACGAATCCAATTATGGATGGAACACTCGGTTCATCAGTTCCATGAAAACTACAGGCGCGTTCGAGAGACTGAACGACATAACCAAGCACTCTTATAGACCATACCTACTCTGGAAGGTTGTGAGAGGTATATCAGTTGGTCTAACGTGCAACTGATGATAACCGGACTTAATTTCAATATTCAAGAACACCTAGGCTCCTCGAAACTAATCAAATAAGTCATTAATCCTAAGAAAGGGATATCATCTATTGACTGTTAACTGGTTCAAATTCTGATAGTCCACATAAAGCCTAAGGGTACCATCTACCTTCTTTTCAAATAAGACAGGCGAACCCCAAGGAGAAGTACTGGGTCAGATGAAAGTCTTTTCCTGTAACTCCTCCAACTGCATCTTGAGCTCCTGCAACTCAGGTGTAACCATCTAATAAGGAGGAATGGACACCGTTGCTGCTCCTAGAAAAAGCTCAATAGAAAATTATACCTCATGCTTCGAAGGAAAACCTAAAAATTCCTCTAGAAAGACATCCCTAAAAAAATCCACCACTGGAGGGAAGTCTAACTGTGAAGTCCCTCGGTCATCCAGATATAGACTAGCAATCTGGGCTATAAATCCTCCTAACCCATGATGCTCTGGTCCCGATCTGCTCGCCTGGACATACCACTATCCCTTATGAAGAAAATATCCCCCATCTAGTGATATGAAACTCACCCTACAGTGATAACGGTCAAAGACTACCGGGAAGGGAACTAGATAGTCCATTCCGAGAATGGAATCATAGCCCGTCATCTCTAGGATATAAAGGTCCCATAAGAAGTGACATCTACCAACCTATAGAGGGAACTCCTTTCACTGAATTACGCTAGATGTCCTCATCCCCAATGATGTTTCAAGCATCAAGATATCGGTAGATGAAAAGATGAATAGCCCAAGGATCTCCACAATAGCAACAGAGATAAATATATGGGAAGCCCCTGTGTCGAAAAGAGTAGAAGATAAAACTGAGTCTACTAAGATCCTACCTCGAACTGTGGAAATCCTAGGATCTTGCTCTTACTAGGTATGCTCCACTACAAAGGTCTGGACTACTCCACAGCCCTATGACCCTGCCTGACCACTCTGAGCCGATCCACTCTACTGTCACTGAAAGACTGGCAACTGACCACCACGGCCACTGCCTCCACCTTGGTCTAAACGGCTGGAAGAACTCTAGTTCCCTGACTAGTGGTAAACTGATGGTGTTTATCCCAAATGTGGATTCATATAAGAACCCCTCTCTCTAGCTACTAGGGAGAAAAATTGACATAAATGATGGAGATGACCCATCTTTCCCCAAGATTAGCACTCCATTGGGTATCTCGGGAAACGTGGCCTCATATTCTTGCTCCTCCCGCACTGGTAGCACACCACGTGGCTACCAGAAGGTGCATCCCACCTACTCTGATCTCCCCGTGCAGTCTCCCTGCAGCGCTTCCTGCTATCAGTTGGAGGAATACTAACTCTGGATACTGAACTTTCATGGCTCACAGCTCCAGAATCCCTCATATTGCGCTCCATAATTAGCGTTTGGTTGATGATAGAGTATATCGAAGTTAACCTAAATATGTTCAACTAGGAATGGATCTCCTACATGAGACCATCCTCAAACTTCCTAGATAGGAACAATTCATCACCTACTAAAATAGGCGTGAAACGCTATAGATCTATGATGCGAGAGGAATACCCCATCATAGAAAGAGTACCCTACTCCAGGCTCATGAACTCTTGGGCTCGATCGGCCCTCAACGTCTCCATGTAGAATTAATCGTAAAAGATAAGCCAGAACTCCTCCCAGTTCATATTCTAGTGGTTTCCCACCTAAGGGGTGACATCCCACCACCTCTTGGCAGAGTCTCAGAGCATGTAGGTTGCGAGCTTCACCCTCCTATCTAGTGGTACCTAGAGATGCTCGAAGATCGTCAGCGTGGATTTGAGCCATGACACTACAGCATGTGGTCATCCTTCCCTTGAGAAGGTGGATGGATGATGCCACTGGAAAACCCATGTCAAATCTGCCATCGACGGGGTAGTAGGTGGAGATCCCAGGAAAGTCTACATCATCCTAAAAAACACCTCCCTAAACTACACATTTGTTCCTAGAATTGGTATAACTACTACTGTAAAGGATGGCACAACAGGAGGATCTACAGGAAGTCCCTAATCAGCCATATTAGGTATCTGATCACTGGCCTGCAACAGGCGATCAACCGGAGAACATCTAGGTGGCAAGACTCTACAAGGTCAAACACACACTTAGATTCACGATTATCAAGGACTGAAGACTGAAGGCACAAGAATAAAACCAGAGAAAGAAAGCACTCCAGTCAGGAAAAACATGAATACACGACGTGTACTTATCCTAAACAAAGTGTTCCCTTAAGTCATTCACATGGGCGTGTAATCCCTCCACAACTAGTCGTGTAACACCCCAAAATACACAGTGTGTTGTCCTAGAACATGACGTGTACTTGAATCCCCTTTTTCTGCTTGGGTCCTTCTACATGGTTAAGACACACAGATATCCTAATATAAGACTACATGGTGTGTTAAAGGTATACATAGCATGTGCTAAACAATCCTACCCTGGACTGTGTTGTTAGTGACATGGCCTTACACACAGCTGATACTACACGGCGTGTTCTAGACGGACACAATGTGAATGTGAAAGGATAACACCGACCTGTGTTTTTCATGACACGGCCGGGTACCTAGGTCAGACTACACGACATGTTCCTACAAAGAAATCCCCATCCCGTGTCTCTGCCACACGGCATATGACCTGGTTAGAGATTACACAGCTTGTACATATGGTACACAACATGTAATTAAGAAAAAATGTTTCTTTTCGGACAGAAGAACACATGGCATGTAGTCAAAACTACACGGTGTGTATTCTGGGTTTTTCTGGACAGTATGCCTCAGAACTACTCCGGAGCCCAGAAAAACACTAAAATGAGCATTAAAACTACCAAATTCCTATCTGGGAGGTCCCATACTCCCCACGAATCAAAGCTTGGCATCTTATACATGTTATAACAAGACAACAAGGTGATGATCCACCAAATTCCGGTCCATGAGGGCCCATAACACCTCAAGAACAAATGTTTGGAGTTCATCCAGACAAATCCTTACACAGGCAATACCATATCAAATGACATGAATTTTTTCAAGGTATCTATCACAACATCATTAATGTTCTACACAATATCTATCACAACAGAATTCAATCGCTAATTCATCCTAGATGTCATGGAAATAATGCATGACTTGTGATTTCTAGCAAGTGCCTATATGATGCATGATATCGAATACCCTCATCTCATCGGGATGTGATAGAAATAGAACCTCAATATCATCAAAAGTAACAACACAATACATGTGAGTCACCCAACGGTGAAAATCAAATCAACTGTAAAAGTTAAAAATCAGAAAAATTGCAATAAACGAGGTAGATTGGCTTTTCCATGTACACGGGTTAGCTACTATCGGGAACAACTTATTACCAAGTACATATTCCATCCAATCACTGGATATAGGCTCCAAACTATATGTCAATATAAAATAATTCCTCTGATACCACTTTGTAACGTCTCATTTCCAAAAGCCACCCAGAGGCGCCCCGTACCCGGTTGGTCCCATGGCCTCAAGGGCATTTCCTAGAACACCAGAGGCTGCTGACTAGCAGTGAGGGCCTTGGGTGTGATAGTGGGGAAACTATGACCTCATTATCAGATTACACAACGGAAGTAAACAAACATTCAATAATGGAAGCAGTAAATATCCAACAACCATAAACAGCAGAAGACTGAAATAATAACCAACTGGAGAACAAATATATATAAAAATGATACACGATACATATGTCTAAGAAAGAAGCCAAACAAGTCACAATGATGAAAAAAAATAGTACTAAACCAAAGTACAAAATAAATATATAAACAACTCCTCAACATCGCAAGCCTAAGCTTGGTCCCCTGCTCTCCAGCTCCAAAGCAATCCAAGTACCTGATGTAGAAGGTCACTTTCCATTATCTATTCCTGAAGCAATATAATCTATTTGGGCTCAAAATCATGGCCCAAATAGTGTGTGAGACTAGATAACAGTAGGAAACCACCCGAGGATCTGTGCCTAACAGTCAGTGAATATATAGTAGGTAAAATTACAGAAAGCAGTAAACATGAATATGATGATTATTAAACAATCCACAGTTCCAATATCAAGTAACAGCTAACAAGAAACTAAACAGAAATAGGTAACCCTCTAGGAAGTACTCACATCAATCCCCTCTGGTCCTACCTAACAAGTACCAACAACCCTATGGGCAGTACACTCAGCCTAACCTCTCTGGTTTGGTCATATAAAAAATTTAAGACTCTCTGAGGAAGCTCACTCAGTCAATTCCCCTTATAGTCTAAGGTAGTCATGGACTCTCTGAGGAAGCTCACTTGTTCAATTCCCTTATAGCCCCAAGGTCAAGGACTCTCTAAGGAAGCTCACTTGGTCAATCCCCTATATAGCCCAGGTCATTCATAGAATCTCTGAGGAATCACTCACTATCAATTCCTCTTATAGTCTAGGGAAATCAAGGTAAATCAAATTAAAACGAATACTCTCTGAGGAAGCTCACACGGTTTATCCCCATATAGTCTCAAAGTCAAGGACTCTCTAAAAAAGCTCATACAGTCAATCCACTGATAGCCCAATGTAATCTTAGGCTCTCTGAGGAGTATCACACAGTCCACACCCTTATAGCCTAGTGCTCTTAAGACTCTCTGAGTAAGCTCACTCGATCAATTCCCCTTATAGTCTACTACACCCGGTTCTCACTTCCCTATGTAGGATAATGACATAGCAATGCAATATGGCCAAAGTAAACCTACAGAAATACTTGGCTAAATAGTCTACAACATATCAAGCATTTCAGGATTCAAACTCTCCATCCTACAATAACAAGTATGGAAAACATGCAAAGTATCCAAACTAGCTAACATGACCAAACGGTTTTAAACAGAACATGAATGAGAAAAACATCCAAGGCATAGAAAAATAACCCTAATCATATCCATTCAACCTCTACACAGGCATATAATCATGGAAGAAAGAAAATGGGGTTAAAATGGTAAACACGCAATACCCTATTCAAGTGCATTGGAGAAATGTTCAAATAATACTCAAAGACATTGAACAGAAAGGCACACACCACCTACCTTGGTGTTAGGTGATCGATATACTTGAGCCTAAATGCATGATTTGCCTTAGAACATCGTAGATCTATGAAAACTTATAAAAATTTCAACCCACGATAACTCCCGAAAGAGGAGAAATTGGAAAATGATGATCTAGGAGAAGAGAGAACTCACCTATGCAATTCCAACTCAACTGATTGAGTTAGATTCGGAGGACGGACGGAGGTTCAGGGGTTTATTGAAGATATGCGGCCGTACGGGTTCTCTCGGATGAATGAGACCTAAATGAATATGGTTATTTCCATCAGATGTGACTCCAGTGTGTTTAATGAAAAAAACAAAATACACGGCCTGTACTTTTGGAGTAGACGACATGTACTTACTATTTTTGTACTCCACTTTAGGCGGCCTCCACATCACCCCACATTATTGTGTGTGTGCCCATGACATGTCCAGCACACGGCCTCCTACGGCAATGAAGTACACGACGTGTACTCATAAAGTACACGGTGTGTACTTGAAAAAAATCCAGAAACTCATCTTTTCTCAAAAACTCCAAAAAAAAAAGAAAAAACATACATGAAAAGAGGGTCTTGGTTCTTACATACCTATGGGAACTGTGCATCGTGTTTGGATACTTCTTCACCCTATGCACAATCCATTAAATCAAGCCCTCCCTTAATAGACTATCCTATGACCATTAAGATGGAAAGATGAAATCTCAGGACCCTTGTCCTTGGAGGGGGGATCGAATCCCTCTATCGGATACGTCTTATTGTCCTACTCAGATGTTTTGTAAAAAAGATCTTGAAGTGTGGAATTTTCATGGGGACATTCCCCTCGTTCCATGTCCAAGATTCGTGAGCCCATTATTTAGATACTCATCTTCTTCCACGTCTGAAGGGACCCCGCCTTTACAGCCTGGTCTCATGCCACATTGTCTTACCTACCGTCTTAGGCCAATGTACCTAAGGCCCTTGGAAGAATTTTGTGATAGGTCCTGTTTTTTGAACATGGTCAGCGGTTGACCCTCATTTACATGTCCCCATTCTAGGATAATGTGATATGGATACTATGTTTCAAACTAGGTCAAAAGTTATCCCCTATTGTCATGCCATCATCATTTTGGGCCAGATCTCAAGAATCATTATTCA